>JBBPQL010000187.1:0-43376 GCA_038092515.1 Boletus subparvulus | reverse complement strand
CATGGATGTTGTGTTTTCGCTCAAATTCCAGAGACAGGATGCATTGATCTATGCCATGCATCATGATATCGACACAATACGTAGAAATGGACCCTGAAATTCTCTCGCAGCACCAGTCCGAGTCCGGCTTATAAAATATAAATGCGATCGGTGGATATGATGACGATCCACCTCTTCCTTGTGTGTATCATATTCATGCACAGGCGCCGTCGTTACTCAAAACTCGTGGCTCGTATGTACCTCAATGTGATTCGCGTAATACTTCCTGTTTCCTGGGACAGGTCCCAAGTGTGAAAGTGCGATTCCGAAACCTCCAGCGTTCGAACGTTCAGACTCAGGGACATCAATGGAGAAGGAATGCGCCAGCCTTAAACCTAACGTACACCAATTCACCTCTGGTTTCTTCTTCTCGAGTCCATATGATTGTCCTCTAATCCCATCCTCAACGTGCGTATAGATTTATTCCTTCTCAACCGCCCGCCCAGCTCGAGAGCGTTATCATCCTGGTGAACACAGATGGCAACGAGCCTGAGACAGCGAGAACAGACAATGTACCGGGTGTCCAGCCGCCTCACGACAGCCAGTTGCGCACCGCGAATGAGAAAGTTCGTTGCCAGGCCGGCCATCCGTTCCTCGTCTTTCACCACCGCATCCATGACGAGCGAAACAGACTGCAGGCGCAGCCTTGGAGGTTCGGTTCACGGCCAACCAACTTGCCTTGAACCATTCCAATCTGTGGAAAGTAATGCTAACCGGTGACAGGACGCAGCCGAGGCATTCATCAGCCTCACGTTCCTGTTGGCTGAAATCTTTGCGGGGAGAGTGCAGTCCGCGTTCTCAGAGAGCAGCGCCTCGATGGTCTTTAGAGATAAAGCTGTTCGGGAGCGTTGGGGTGATCGCAATCTTGGCTCTGGGAGAACGGGGTCCTTGCGTGAGTAGACCCATCTCACCACCTGCATGGTCACGCATCCCTGGTGCACCGTTCGCAGCGTTGGCAACTGCAGCCCTCTCCTCGTACATCTTGACGGCCCCTCTTTTCCTTCTTTCCAGAGCGTGTTTGCCTGATTGCGGATGGGATTGGGAAGGATTTGGGGGTTGTCCATGCGAGCCGTGCGAGCCGTGCGAGTTGGTGGCGGATGGGCTGTCAAATCCCTGTCCGCGCATTTCGATCGCTACAGCTAGGCCGCCGGAGGTAGTCTGGTGACTCGACCGTTCTACGAGGCAAACCGTGCTTCGTAGAACGGTCTGGTTACCAGAATAGGTTGAAGGGTGAATGCGAGCGGAGAACACAAGCTAGAGAGTTAGTACAGACTGCGAAGTGGTGTGGGCAAAAGCCCGAAGGACTTTCCGGCCCGAAGCGCTGTCTTAGCCAGCAGAGTGAGCTGCGAGGGTGGGATGGGCACCAAACAGGTCACGAAATGAGGCTAGGACCGAATGGCACGACGGACAATGTGTTGGACGGCGGACCCGAAGAGGGAGTGGTGGGTGAATGCGAAAACCGGCACTACGCAGGAGCTAGGATGCGCCGAGTCCTCAGCGGTGCAGCGAGTCGCTTACTCATGCGCGGATCTATTCTAGGAAGGTCACACGTGTCTATGACCAGCCCAAGACTGGCCATCCGTGCACGTTCTGATGCATTAAACGGTTTCTTCGAACGGCTTCTGGCGTCTTTGACGCGTCCGCTTCGTCTCTGGTAGGTCCGTCATTGCAGCTCATGTGGTCTTTCCTCTCCCCCTCGTCCGGGTGGTCTCTGCCCATCCTGACCCCTCCTGTAAGCACCAACCTGAGGAGTGGAGAGAGCAACTGGCAGGTGAGGCAGATAAATCACCGGACAGAAGTTGCGTCTGGCTGGAGCTTGTATTGACAGTAAGGAGTTTGGCACTGTCTTTGTGGAGTAGCCGAGCGGGGGCCTATGTAATGAAGGTGGGGTCTGTGAAGGTGGGGAGGTCCGATCGAATTCCGTCTCGAGAACACAGACATGGAAGGCGAGCAGGGAAAGGCTGAATAGTGGGCGAGGGAGAAATTCAGACCTTACAAGTCCTTGAAGGGGAGGGGTGACGATCCATCACTCATCTGTCACACTCACTTGTCCACTAGACATTCCCTTCTACTAGATGTGGGTCCCGCAAACGAGGGCTCTATAGCTAAGATGCAAGATTGATATCGTGGGTAGTTATGATGCATCCAGACACATTTCAGTATATGATATTGACCCTCACGCCATGTCTTCGTGTCCTCCGTAGCGATCTATCACGGCCCAATCGCCCGGCCCCTTATGGCCTCCTGGCCGGGCTCTACCTCGACCTGACGTGCTGATATCGCGTGTTCTTGTCACGCCTCTTCTCGTCCTCACCCACCCGTCCATCCGTCCCTCCACACGCTGCCACGACGACACTCTCAGCTTGCCACGCAAACACGAATGCATTCCCATTCATGTTTGCATGCGAGCACCGCCGCAGTGTCACCCACTGCCCCATCATTGCGCGGAGCTTCATCGCCCGTTTTCTGCCTGATCACCTACAATTCCTCCTCTAACTATCCTTTGGTTGTTCTCCCCTTGAGCTAACGAGGTGCTCTTCACACCTGAGCTTATGTAACAAGCGTAGTTAGCCAAATAAACCCACTCATTCATTCGTCCCTGTCGGCATTTCTGCGACGTTCGCGATGTGTGGCAGCCTGTATGTCGAAACCGTTGTCGGTCAGAGTTTTCATTTTCAGAAGGGTAGCACACAGCAACGGGTGAGAAACCCACTTTAACCAGCTGGCCTGTGATGCATTGATATGTGGAGGTGGCGAGGCACTCGTGCGCGGTGGGCAAACAGGGCTCGTGTGGATGTGGTCGGGTTTAGAGAGGGTGAGTGTGAGTGTGACTAGAGTATATGTGCACGCAGCAACTCGTCAAACATGACGCATATATGGAGGTATTGTAGTACCACTGGCTTGCCTAAATCGTCAAGTATATCATCATCGGGATGCTCAGAATGACCACCGTGAATAGTAAATGTGTCCTCCACATGCGAGTTATCGCCTCCGAGGAGGCGATCTTCGTGATTGCCAAAGTCAAAATTACCAGGGGTACCTTGCGCTTTACCGGCATGTGGACATGCGAGTGGGTGCGCGGGGCACTGGGATAGCGGGCATGTTGCAGCTTGCTGGGACGCCGATGGTGATCGATTGATCCTTGTGATGGCGCTGGGGTGCGGGCTGAGAGCGCGGGAAGACTTGATAATGTCTTTCAATCGTTAGATTCAATGGAATTGTCTGCTTGCGAGAATGAGTACATGATGCTTGTTTACGTTGCATAACTGGTCGTTGAAACCGATCCACATTACCCGGAGCTTGCTGCGATACCACCGCCTGTCAGACACTCGCAGTAGGTTGAAAGTAAACTTTTATGCTGCTCGATCGATCGACTATGTCCTCTCCCCAGAGACAGGCTTGCTCGGCGTCGTCGACTTTTACACCTCGGGACGCCAGCCTGCTTCACGAGAAAGCGATCGGAGGAACCAGCAAGGAATGTGGTTGGCTCAGCCGTTGGTTCGACTACCTCGAGTACAAGTTTGGCACGGTATGTCCACCATACGCGTTTCATGTCAGCGTTGTGTTCTCACCTTTATCGTCAGGTCAAGACGTACAATGGCAGGAACCCTTTCATCATCCCATTCATCGTGCGCATGTGAGTGTTGTATGTCCACGTCCATGTCACCTTGCTCCCAACGTTCTGCAGCCCTTATCACATCTGGCCCGGTCGGTCGCGGTCTTGCGACGTATCTCGTTTCTGCCATGCATTCGAGGTGGAAAGTGGAAACATGATCGGGAACTGCTCTCTTGCATCGTTCGGTGTCATCAAAGACTCCAAAGTCGTTCCTCTGCTTGATATCGGCAAATCCGTCGTCAAGGTCGAGCCGCTGGTGCCGGCCCATTCGACGATCAGCATCCCGCCTCCCTTGAGCTCGTTCCATTACCACGTCGGAAATGTGGGTAGCCTCTCGCCGTCGTTTGTTTCTGCGCTGAAAGAAAGCTCTTTCAGCCCTGGAGACTGCCGTATCATGAACAACCCGTGCACAAGGAGTTCAGAACGTTCATTTACTCGTTCACATTGGTGGGATTTGAACGTTTTGGAGCGGATCGGAATCTGATGTGGATTGCAGGAGGATCCGTTTGAGGACATGAAACATTTGAACTTGGGTCCTGACGATTCTATGCTTGTCATCATATCTGCGGGCGATAATTGTGTGGACATGAACCCATGGTATGGCAATCACCTTTGTTAGCATGACTGTCCTGATCCGGTAAATCCAGCCAAGGCCATCTCCTGGAGCTAAAGCTCGCATCCCTGCTCACCCTGGGTTACGACGACTTTTTCGCCTTGTTTGGACAGGGTCAACACCCCCGATTCCGTGACCTACTGGATGGAGAGATCTCCCCTTTCCTCTCTTCCATTGCCTACCAGTTCTGGCACATCAACGACAAGGCATTCTGGAAAGCCTTTTACACGAATGGCTACAGTGGCTTGGCGCTTCGTCTCGCTCAAGTCATCTTTACGCTCGCCGGGGTGTCCAACGTCTCTACGACAGCGGAGAAAGTGAAAATATGGAAAGAGAAACTGATGCCCGTGCTTCTGAACCCACTCGTCGTTGCACTCCTGAAAACCCCCGCGTTCGAGGCCTTTCGGATCGATAACGACCGTTGCGCGTCCCCAAAAAATCGAAAGTGCTGCCGGAGGGGCCGTTCGTCAGGCGATCTATGTTCGTGTTCCCACTGTTTGAATGATGGATGTTTGCGCAGACTAAATCGAAAGTTGTAGAGGCGGTCTACGGCCGCGAATGCTCACTTTTTTTGGAAAATTCTCATGCCCTCAACATTTTTGCAAACCGCAATAATACGTAAACCAGGAACCGAGAGGATGTGAACAGTCCGGACTCTGGAGCGTGCACACAGGTGACATTCTCTCGCGTGGTCCGAGGCGTCTCAGTGAGCTGCCAGCCATGTACCATGAATTGTCTGAGCCTGTTCAGTCATATTCTGTCGATGTTAGCAGGCTCTTGGTTAAAAGTTGGTTTCAATAAATAGTTCGTGCGCGAACAATAGTAGAGTCTAAGGAACGAGCACCAGTACGGTCGGAGGAACTTGCTTTATGAGTCCAGTCCAAGATTCTGCTTCCGACTTTCCAGGCTGGGAGCAGCCTCCTGGGGATAGTGACATGAGTGGGAATCTATGGAAGGCGCGCATTTTCGCCCACTGTTTACATACGTCTTCGAACGTGTTGGTATAGAGAAAGTACACCACGTCCAACGCTCACGACCGTGTTCCGCAAAAGCCTGCAACCTCAAGCAGAATTTGGAGGGATAACACTAGACTGCGTATACCAAGCTTGACTCGGAGGTCTACGGTCCTCGCATTATTTAAAATTATCATCAAATGGCCGCGCAGATGTCTGGGCACGGAAGCAATTCTCAGCCGGAGAATGACGACGCAATTGTCTCTCGGCTGGCTCAGCAAGACAAGGTCCCGTGGTATAGGAAACCCAACCTCAGACTCTTGTATCTCTTGATGTTTCCGACTTGTATAGGGGTGGAGATGACGAGTGGGCAAGTGTCTCTCGGTACATCTTTGGTGGCACACCGTTGATATGCAGAAGCTTTGATGGGTCCATGTTAAATGGCCTGCAGGCCGTACCCTCATGGCTTGAATGTGAGGCAGTCTTCCAGCTTATATTGTGAGTGATTGACTCAGGTTGCAGATTATCACCACCCTAGTTCTGCTTTGCTGGGCCTCGTTTCTGCCATGTATGCGCTGGGTGCCACTGTCGCCCTTCCGTTTGTCCCCTCCGTTGTCGATAAGTTCGGGAGGCGACATTCGATACTCATCGGGAGCTTATTCACGACAATCGGGGGTGTTCTACAAGGAGCTGCATTGAATCGTAAGCGATTGATGGTCTTCGGGATTCCATAACGTCTTTCATCTTAAATCCTTAGTTATGATGTTTATAATCGCTCGCTTTATCTTGGGCTTGGGGTTTGCCTTCGCCGTGGTGGCCGCCTCTTCTTTGATTGGAGGTGCGTTACGGTTCCTTTTACTTGCTACTTATTTGTCATGTATCCATGTACAGAACTATCACACCCCAAGGAGCGAGCAATCATGGGTTCACTTTTCGCCTCCTGTTACTGGATCGGTAAGTCGAGGTGATCAACGATGGGAAGGACTGAAGGTGATTCTTCATAGGCTCTATAACCGCCGCTGGAGTGACCCTCGGGACGTTTGCTATACCCAACAATTGGGGGTGGAGGATTCCATCCTTCCTCCAAGTAGTGCCTTGTCTATTTCAAGTCATATTCATCTGGTTCCTGCCTGAGTCTCCTCGTTGGCTCGTTTCAAAGGGAAGAGAGGGGACGAAGCCTACACCATTCTTGTGAAATATCATGCAGAGGGTGACGGAACCTCGGAATTCGTCAAGGCGGAGTACACCCAGGTCAAGGTGACACTCGAAAAAGAACTGAAGCACGCCGAGACGAGCTGGAAGGAAGCATTGTCGACGGCAGGGATGCGAAAGCGGGTCATCATCGCATCCTTCCTCGGTCTGTTCACCCAGTGGAGTGGCATTGGACTAATGTCGTGAGCCACCCCAGCGACTCTTGCCCCCTGCTAAATGGTCCGCTTATCGTGTTTATAGATACTTCCTCTCCCTAGTCTTGGACAACATTGGGATCCACGATAACAAGACGAAGAACATTGTTAACTTCGCCAGAAGCGGATGGAGTCTTGTTAACGCTACATTCCTCGCGTTGACAGTATCCCAATTCCCACGACGCAAAGTGTATTTGGTGAGTAGTGTGTAGTCTAACTACTCCTGGTACGGTGTGTTAAGCCCTCCCTTAGGCCTGTACTATCTCTCTCTTAGTTATCTTTATTGCTTGGACCATAGCTAGCGCAGAATACGCGCAGACCCGCAGCCCGGTTTCTTCTCAAGTAGTCCTAGCGTGAGGATTGGCGTTCATCGAAGAGCGCGGCGTTTCCGTTCTCATCGTGTGTTCCATAGCCTCATCTTTGTTTATAGTCCCGCTTATAATATGGGATTCAACGCCCTGACATATAGTGAGCTAGGGCATCTGTCTCACCACGAGTCTCTTCCTGACGAAACTGATAGCTTTCTTGGTCGAACTTTTCCCTTTCCATACTCGAGCAAAGGGTGTTACCATCTTCCTGTGGTGGAGCCGCATCGCAGGGTTCCTCACCCAATTCGTAGATCCAATCGGAATCCAGGGTGCAGGTACGTTCTCTGCTCATTTATTTTATTTGTGACCGATGAAAGTGGCGGGGCACAATAGGTTGGAAATACTACATCATGTAAGCTGCCCTTTGGAAACACAGATGGGGGGATGCTGAGAAACGTTAGCTATTGCGTGTGGATTGCTTTTGAGGTTGCGTTTGTCTACTTCATGTTTCCGGAGACGTCGGGGCGGACTCTCGAGGAGCTGACGTTCTGTACGTGCCGATACTCGAACTATTTTTTTCCACTGATACCTCCACAGTGTATGAGGGTGATCAGTTACTCAGAGATCCCGAGTTCGAGGCACTGCTAGAACATGGGGAGACAGATACGTATGAGGCTGTAGAGGACAATGGAAGGGAAGCTGTTCGTGTCCAGCAGGGTTAACACGGAAAAGCCTAATCGGTCAGCTGCTAATTAGTACCCGGGGGACGAGATACCCAATTCCCCCAAAAATCCTGCATTGGTGTTAGCTGTTGAATACTTCAATGGTAATAGCTCGTTATAATACCCTTTCGTACGTCAACGAGATGTGCAAGATAGATAATCCAACCAGGCTTCCATGAATTACTTATCATGCAGTACATGGACGGTTACGCATCCCGTACGCATCCCATGCATTGCTTGGATGCAATACGTCACAAAGCTGGTGATGATTTCAATATTTTCCATGTCGTCTCGAAACAGCACGTCTGTAGTTGAGTGGAGTTAGGAAGAAGCTGTAGCATGAATTCGGATTCAGACTCGGTCAGAAAGAAAGTCGAGCGTTGGAGTCCTGCTTCGAACAGACGCGGCGCTTACCTCGACGTAGCAGTGTTGGTCCGGGTGTTTGGCGCATCCTCGGAGTGTAGCTGCGAGATCGTCCAGTGAGGTTCGTCAAGGAGAACACGGTAGGATCTTACGAGGTGGTGCGTCCCGACGTTGACCCAAGCGACCAAATCTTCCTGCGTGATATTCTCCCCATCGAAAAACTTGTGAAAGTCGACCGCCGGCGCGCCGGGCAAGTTAAAGTTCCATACGCTGCTCGACGACGTTTCCGTTTCCTTGCGACGAGATACAGCGAGATTATAGCGTGCCCAGCTGGCGTTCTTGAGGACCCGCTTGGAGCCCACGACGGTCTGGGCTGACAGTTAGGATTTACTCAAAGGAGATTACGAGGAAGGTGCTTACGCCATGAACTGGTAAATATCCAGGATGGATGGCGTGACCCCTGACTATGTCCCATTTACTTTTCTCCTCTTGATTACGATAGCGTATCCCCCTTGGAAGGTATCAGGGTGCTTGAGCAGCGCGTCGTTCTCGTCAGTGATGTATTCGCGGTGGATGGTTTGCCGGATGATTTGCCCCAATCGTCGTCGAACCAGGGATGAGTCACGACTTCTTGCCTTGTCGTCGTTTTCAAAAGGGAGTTGGCAGTGCCCGCAACATGCTTGCGGGTCCAGGGGGTGCCCGGAGGGCCGTGGAATGAAGGCACAGACTCGGAAGTGGGAAAGCACGCGATCGGGGGAAATTCGGGTTACATACAAAACGTGGTATGCACCGTGACAGAGAAGCCCTGGTACACACTTCAATCACAGCTGAGTCTGTCGAGAGCTGCCGCAATCGAAGTTCCACTGTATACTCGACAGTGCCGAGAAAATGAATCTTCATTTTTACACACTTGCCTGGACAGGTCACAAGTGTGTCTTCACGTTTGGGACGAATATTCACGCAACTTAAATCCTGCAAAACACGTCGTGCCTGCCGCTCAGCCCCACGTCACAAGAGATTTCCATGAAATGCCGCATTGCCGGCGAACCAATTTAGTACGCTTGCGCTGATAATTCGGTTGTCTTAGCCGACTTTAGCAGCTCATGTTAAAGCTACCGAACAGGCTGCTACTAGCCTATTAATACGGCGTATGCAGCAGCCAAAAACGCATCTTTCCCCGTCAACAGCTCCCTCAGCATACATCCTCGTACTCAGGTAAAGCCTCATTACATCAGATAATACCTGGTCGACCAATCACCCCATCCCCAGCAGCAACGATGAGCACTGGCACCCTGCTCGATGATGCCATCAGCAACAGAATCCATATTGCACTCTCCTGCGACTCGGCGTACGCCATGCCAGCCGCAGTGACTCTTCGTGGTATTGCAGAAAATGTCCAAGGTCCTGTCACGGTCTACGTCTACGACTGCGGTCTCCGTGAGGAGGACAAACAGAAGATCGAGGCGTCTCTGCCCGAACGCCCCGATCTAACCCTTCTCTTCATGGCGTTGCCCCCAGATGGTCTTAGAAGCAGATTAGGCGTAGCATTGGCGAGGATAGACGTGATGAAGACCCTGCCCCTCGATCGCGTTCTCTATTTAGATGCAGACACTCTAGTGCGCAAAGACCTGAGAGAGCTATGGAACACCGATCTCAGGGGTTACGCTCTCGGCGCCGTGCCTGACGCATTCCTGCCAACAGGCCACGACGGTGTCCGACTCCCTCGGGGACTATACTTCAACTCAGGCGTACTACTCATCGACCTCGTAGAAGTTCGCCCTACCATTCCAGCGCTCGAAAAGCTCTGTTGCAGGATGACGGGAACCAGATTTCATGATCAAGACGCGCTCAATGTTCACTTTAGAAGTCACACCATACCATTAAGCGACAGATGGAATGCAATCGGATACTGGACAGCAGTATCTGATGAAGAGAGAAAAAAGGTCTTCTTGGAAGAGACGAAGGATCCAGCGATCGTCCATTTTACTGGATTTGTTCATCCGGCAGCTTTGCACGTGCTGAGCGTCCCAAAATTTCAAACACCCAACACCAAACCGTGGGGTTACGTTGGTGCACGGGGAAATCCGTACGCAGAGGAATGGTGGGAGATGGTGGAAAAAACTGCTTGGAAGGGTTACAGGGAGACAACCGAACACAAGGAAGCGTGCGAACGGGGAAAGATGAAGGCATGGAAAATGGCGGAGGAGGAATTTGAAAGGCGAATCGGGTCGGGGTGAACCGCGGCAATTTTTCTGATGTACTTTGTACCACAATTCTGGTGATATGCGCTTCACAGATATATCACCGTAAGCTGGCCTTCGGCAGTAAGATACAACTGATACACGTCAACGGACTACATGAAAATGAGGACAATGACCGGATCACGAGAATTGGGAGGAAACCAACGACAATTGGCACTCAAGACTGAGCTCGAGTCTGGTGAGTGGGGCTGAGGCGCAGCGCACGGGCCGGAGTACCGTATTAGGAGGGGAGTAAAATGAGAGTCGGGATGCAGACAGTCGTTCACCGGCACCCTCCACTAGGGCAAGATAGTGGTCAGGATAATGCCTCAGCTCGAGTCTATATGGCCGCTCAGTGCGACGGATGAGCGCACGCGTCTAGACGGGGTCCCATCCCTCCCACCCTCTCTCATCACCGTGCGTCACGGTTTTACAAGGCCAAGCGGGCGTGTATGACACGACTCGCAACGGCATACTCCGCGGCCGCAACACCATGCTACGTCTCTCCGTCAGCCATCTTCGCACTCTCCCTGCCAAGAATCCGTCGCAGAGGCTCATCTGGGTCGACATTGGGGTGGTACCGGTGCGCCCACTCCCTTCCTTTTTAGTCGTACCGGTGCCCATCACGATCAGGTCACAACATCGAGCTCGTGGACAAGCACTTTCCCGTGTCTCAGGTCGACGCCATCTACCTCATCGATCTCTGTGAACCTCTCTTGGATGTCGCTCGGAAACGCGTCGCTCGCAAGGGTGGCATAACATCACAGTCCTGTGCCAGGATGCGACAGAGTTCTCCCTCCCCGAGTCGTCCACGACCGATCCCAAAGGCAGCGTCAGCTTCATCACCCTCAGCTATTCGGTCTCCATGGTCAGTGCTTCTTTCCCGTTCATCCAAGTACCAACATCTCTTCTAGATGCCAAACTTTTATGCGCTCCTCGATCCCATCGACTACGTCGCAAGGAATGTGGTTGGCTCAGCCGTTGGTTCTGGCAGATTTGGTTCGACTTTGACCACGTGTCGTTGTACCTCACCGGCGCGACTACCTCGAGTACAAGTTTGGCACGGTATGTCCAACATACGCGTTTCACCCATGCATTGTGTTCTCACATTTATTGTCAGGTCAAGATGTACAATGGCAGGAACCGTTTCATCATCCCATTCATCACGTGCATGTGAGTGTTACATGTGCACGTCCATGTTACCTTGCTTCAACGTTCTGTAGGCCTTATTGCATCTGGCTCGGTCGGTCGCGATCTTTCGACGTATCTCGTTTCTGCCATGCGTTCGAGGTGGAAAGTGGAAACTTGGTCGGGAACTGCTCTCCTGCATCATTCAGCGTCATCAAAGACTCCAAAGTCATTCCTCTGCTTGATATAGGCAAATCAGTCGTCGGGGTCGAGCCGCTGGTACTGACCCATTCGACGATCAGCACCATACCTCCTTTGAGCTGGTTCCATTACCACGTCGGAAACGTGGGTAGCCTCTCGTCGTCATTTGTTTCTGCGCTGAAAGAAAGCTCTTTCAGCCCTGGAGATTGCCGTATTATGAACAACCCGTGCACAGGAGTTTAGGACGTTCTTTTACTCATTTACATGGGTGGGTGTTTCCGTTATGAACGTTTTGGGGCGGAACGGGATCTGATTTGGATTGCAGGAGGACCCGTTTGAAGACATGAAGCATTTGAACCTGGGCCCTGACGATTCTATGCTTGTCATCACGTCTGCGGGCGACAATGCGTTGCACTACGCAATCGCTGCTCAGCCTCGGAGGGTAAGTCGAGGTGCCAACATCTGTTCGTGGAGCTTACACCACTCCCGTTAGATACATTGTGTGGACATGAGCCAATGGTACGACAATCACCTTTGGTGGCAATGTCCGTCCTTCTGATCCCGTGCATCCAGTCAAGGCCATCTCCTGGAGCTGAAGCTCAAAGCCCTACTCACCATAGATTATGACGACTTTTTCGCCTTGTTTGGACAGGGTCAACACCACCGCTTCCGTGACCCGCTGGATGTGAAGCTCTCCCCTTTCTCTCTTCCGTTGCCTACCAGTTCTGGCACATAGGCATTCTCGAAAGCCTTTTATACGAACGGCTACCGTGGCTTGGCGCTCCGTCTCGCTCAAGTCATCTTTACTCTCGCCGGGGTGTCCAAGGAGGCAGAAGAAATTTGCAACGCCTCTACGACAGCGGAGCAAGTGAAAATATGGAAAGAGACACTGATGCCCGTGCTCTGAACCCGCTGAGACACGCTGGACCCTATCCCTTCGACATACTCATTTAACGGCGGCGCGTAGTTTTACCCTCTGGTGCGTTCCTGAGTATCCGTGATTTCTCATGTACCTATCTTCTCCAGCGCCTCACTGGCCACTACACACCCACCTCGGGCCCGTCGTATCTCACACGCAGGATTTGATAGACTCAGAGCGGACAACGCCAAGGCGACTGACGCATTCCGTTTGCACACCGATTCAATCGTCAAGTAAGCGCTGTCATGTCTGTCATGTGTACGAGACATGCTCAATCGTGCTTAGCGTCCTCCGTGGTCTCTCGACGGGCTCGCTCACGCGCGCCGTGATCATGGACCACCTGGACTGATTCGCGCCTGGGTCCAAGGACGTCGACGACGAGGTGACCGAGCTCGCGAGGGTGCTGTCGTCGGGCGGGTTCGTGCTCTGGCGGTCGGCGGCGAGACAGCCTTGGTATCAGGACGTGTGAGTAGACGTGGTAGGGTGTGTTGATGTGGTCTCATGGGACGGGTATGTATAGGTTTAGGAGCCACGGGTTCATCGTGGCGCTGGTCAGTATACGACAGGGGGTGCTTTATCGCATTTAGTAGATGAGGATGATGATCTCATGACGGCGACGACGTTTATTTCTTACTTGTCTCGTCGGATGACTGACTACTTATGCATCGTGGGGGGATCGTACGGTACTGCTAGATGAGTCGTTCATCTTCACGTTTTCTACCTGTATGCTCGACTGTACGTCGTATACCCCTGACTTGCCGGAGTGGGATTCGAGTGGGTACATGGAACTCGGAGAGGCTTGCGTCCGATCGCACCAGTGGCATCGGACTCGGATTGAGCGTGGAAAACAGACCTCATAGAGGGCCGAGGGGCCCGCTACCTATTCACAACTCTGTCACAGTCAGAAAGACGCACCTTTAAATATTCGAGGAGTGCTCTCGACAAGACACTTGGGTCGGGGTTGTCTAGTATTCAAGCTGGAGGCCTGTGTCTGCTTTTCGCACAAATGAGAGTATCCATTTTCCATCGTGTCTTGTCATTTATTGCATGACCTCATGCCAGTGATCCTGTCTGATTCGCCGGGGCGAAGCGCCTAGCTCATTGGCGTCACGTTTGTTTACGCACGTAAGTACGCCCATACAGTGATACACGCACTGTTTGTGCGAGGCTGTGGTACAGAGTTAGCTTGTCCTTGACCACCACAAGAACGAAATTATCATGACAGGCATGTCTCACATTCAGCAGAACGGAATTCCAGATTGACGATGTTCCTTTACAGAACCAGCGCAATTCGTCTACCCAGCGTGGAAGACTAGAACCAAAATCACCCTCCATCACATTGCATTGCACTTTTGGCCAAAACGGCTCGGTAGACCTGCCCTGATGGGCAACCTCGCGTCTTCCTTCCATTCCCGTTTCGAGCAGCTCGGAACGCTTTCTGACCTCGAGGAAGCAATTGCCTTCGAGCGCGGTGCTTTGGAACTTCGCCCGCAGGGGCATCCAGATCGTGCCCATTCACTGGACAACCTCGCGTCTTCCCTCCATTCCCGTTTCGAGCAGCTCGGAACGCTTTCTGATCTCGAGGAGGCGATTGCCCTCGAGCGCGGTGCTTTAGAACTTATCCCAGTGGGGCATCCAGATCGAGCCCGTTCACTTGGCAGCCTCGCGTGTTGCCTCAATTCTCGTTTCAAGCTACTCGAAACGCTTTCTGACCTCGAGGAGGCACTTGCGCTGGAACGCAATGCATTGGAACTTCGTCCACAGGGGCATCCAGATCGAGCCCGTTCACTGGGTAATCTCGCGACTTCCCTCTACTCCCGTTTCCATCAGCTCGGAATGCTTTCTGACCTCGAGGAGGCACTTGCCCTGGAACGCAATGTATTGGAACTTCGTCCTCCAACGCAATGCATTGGAACTTCGCCTGAAGGGGCATCCTCATCGAGCCATGTCACTGGACAGTATTGCGAGTTACCTCCGTGCTCGATTTAATCGCTCAACTATGCATGATATCAGTGACCTCAAGGAAACATTCTGTCTGTATGCACAACTCTCCGACGTTTCTCAGACAGTGTCGATCGCTGATCTCAATTGTGCCAAACAATGGATACAGGCAGCGGAAGAGTACGAACACACTTCAACAGCTTTTGCTTACCAAACGTTTTTGCGCTTCAGTGTTCAGCACTTCGCCGCTCTACCGTCTCTGCCTCAGCATCTTGCATTACTGAAACAGCTGATGACATCAACAGCAGTCAATGCCTTTTCGGCCTATGTTCGATATGGCAATCCTACCAATGCAGTCGAGCTTCTTGGACAGGGCCGTGGTGTCTTCTGGAGCCAGTTAATCCGCCTCCGCTCTCCCCTTGACAAAGTAATAGCATCCGGTGACACGGGGAGGAAATTAGCAGACAAGTTCACACAGTCAGCATCCTTACTTCGCAGTGTGCTTGATGCCCCTCCCAACGCTGAGTCTCAGCATGATCGGACGTTCCGTCTCAACATCCAATTGCAGGATATCGTCACTGAGATTCGCAAGTTGCCTGGCCTTTCGCGTTTCCTTCTCCCCCCACTGTTTTCAGATCTCCAAACTGCAGCTTCCGGTGGACCGGTCATCATCGTCAATGCTTGCCAGTATAGCTGCGATGCGCTGATAGTTCTACCCGACCGAGATCCTATCCACGTTGCTCTCCCCATCACGAAACCCCGGGTCTCTGAACTAGCCCTAGAACTTCGTTCCCTGACATTGCGCGCCAGATTCGGGGACATGACGAAGGGGTTCCTGACGTTTCTACGAGCACTCTGGGACGAAGTCGTGTTCCCAATCGTGACAAACCTCCAGGAGTTCTGTCCCCGTCGATCGCGCATCTGGTGGTGCCCGACCGCCGAGCTCTCTCTTCTTCCATTGCATGCTGCCGGCTCGTTTAGGAAGGGCCAACCGACGCTCTCCGATCTTTACATTTATTCATACACACCCACCTTGACAGCCCTCATTCGTGCTCGTCAGAAAAGACCATTGGACCCATCCATGGACCAGCATCGTTTTTTGGTTGTAGGCCAGGCTCAGGCTGCTGGACAGTGTGAGCTCGTTTCAGTAAACACTGAACTGTCTAACATATCGCAGCGTATTGGGTCTGTCACAACGCTAAGTCGCGTTCAAAACCAGGATGCAACAATGGCCAAGTTTGCTGAAGAATTGCAAAAGAACGAGTTCGTTCACCTTGCCTGCCATGGAATCCCAGATCCAAAGCAACCATTCGAGTCCGGGTTTACTTTGGGTGATGGGCTGTTGAAGGTAGAAAACATCATGCAATATGACTTGCAGAGCACCCAATTTACTTATCTATCTGCTTGTCTTATGACTGTCGGAGACGAGGAAAGTCCGGATGAGGTCATCCATCTGGCTGTAGCCATGCAGTTCGCCGGATTTCATTCCGTGATTGGCACGATGTGGGCTGTGGATGATGGGCACACAAACAAGATCACATCCAGGTTTTATCAATATATGCTTGATGAGTCTGGTCGTCTGGATCATACCCATGCGGTGCTGGCATTGCACAAGACAATGAATAGTCTTTGATTGAGCAAGATACCCCTCGATCAACAAATCCTGTACATACGTACATATTGGTGCCTAGTAATTTCTGCTTTCCGGTGAGTATGTGTTTTCTGCATGTGTTACCACTGAGACTCACATCCCTCGAGTCATGTCTGTTGTAGGATCATCATTAATCCAGATGTAATTACAACAAGTGTTCTTAAAGGATCACATGCTTTTTACGAGAAAATCTTCCCTTCATTACAGGGACAACGAGACCTTTGGGGTGCTTTCCATTCACCAGACTGAGAGATGATTTGGTCATTGGAAACCGTCAAGAAGACATACAACAAAAAACCTTCAAGCCTTTGCCAAAGTTGCACCCCTGCCACTCTATCCATACCAGCTGATTGTCAGCATAACTTGATCACTGGTTCGTATGGGATCATACTATTATTTGTGCCTTCTGTTGCGCTGTTTTGTTCCCTATTCCCTGATTAACTTTGTAACTTTTCAATGCACGCCATGGAGTGCGTTGTCATTGACTTGATTACGAGAGGGTATGTTTTTCAATCGTTACATTTAGTTGAACTGTTCTGTGAACCAAATGGATGGTCTACTTGCAAGAATGAGTACATGACAACATGTTGCTTGTTTGCATTGCATAACTGGTCATTATGGCAAAACTTGTCTGAATCCTCTGGCACTTGCTGTGATATTACTGTCTGTCAGACACTTGCCATAGGTTGAAAGCATTGGAGGCACCCTCACCACATCTAGCAAATCTTCACTGTCCTCATGCTGCAGATCCTCATGTCATCCCACCTACATGTCTATTGCACATCAGCCTCATCGCAGATAAAAGCAGGAACTTTCCACACACAACTTGTCTCCTGCTGTTTGAACCTCATCTTAGCAATACAGTCTCTGGGTCCATCTGCTCTGACGTTTGATCATGCAGAGCAGGCTGAATGAATACTTGTTGGCTTTGTCACATCCTTTAAAAAGGAAATCATCTTGGATATCAGTGTACCAGTTGAGGCCACCATCTGTGCCAGTGACAGGTGCTTGGTTTATGAGAAAGAGAGACCTTTTCACCTGCCATGGATCGACCACGCACCTGTTACAGACCCATATTAATTTTCCCAGATTTCTCCCTATTTGTCCTGATTTTCTAGAGCAACTTTCGCATTTAGCCCCTATCTATTAACCCCTATCACCCGAGACCACCAAATGCTCAAGTCCCCTCACAGTCCAGACCCTTTCGCCTCACAGATACCATGTGTATTGCAGTGCACCTCATGTTCGCCTCATGTCGGCCTCACCGATCACACATGGTGCGCAGCCTTGCACATGTTCGCCTCATGACTCACACATGCGCACTGCCTACATCACCCTATCCTCATGGTTAGCTTCCCTTCCATTACATGGCTGTACTGATACACCTGTTATCCTCATGTACGACTCATGGACGAGTCATGTAGCATAGCATATCATACGATCTAGTGTACACATAGCCTGTTGTAATAGAAATGCTATTACAGGTACAAGCCAGCATCGGCCAAGCATGCCAAATAGGTACTCAATAAGATTATCAATACAATTGAGTAGCCTCGTATATTAGACAGGCAGTACTATAGGGGAATCTAATAATCTTGATTCCAATCCCTCACCATCTCACCTGAGCTCGATCAAAACCTCAACATAGCCAAACCCCTATATAGTATATAAAGCCTCAATAGAGCGCCAGGAGGACCTCAGTCTTGTCCTCTTGGAGATTTCCCATTGTCTCTAGGAGCTACCAGTCCACCTCTATTGTCACTACTTGAACTACTAGCACTCTTAGTGAGTGTTGGTCGTTTCAGCATCAACAATGCATGCTGAGGGGATGGAACAGCAAAAAATAGTGACATTACATTTGTCGGATAGGAACATACATAAGATATGTGGGGCAGATGTGAATGCTGGTAATGAGTCACTTGTCCTTGAGCTTGGGTACTTTACAGAGGGTGTTGAGGATGACATTGTGCAGGGGCAGTGTATGATGAGGATGGCATCTTGTTTTCCACATGTCGGAATCGCCATTGTCCTTTGATAAATTATGGATGTGGTCGCGAGACCGGCGATGCCAGCAATGGTACATGCAGCATTGCAACCAGATGGGGCATGTGATTCAAGACTCAAGTGAAGTACACAGTACAGCTGCACGCTGTAGAGCACTATACAGCTCTAGGTTGGTAACCCAAGTTTCCGAGGCTTTCTAGACAGGTTTCCCATGCTAGACCGAACCCGACCGGTCCATTCTGCATGTAGTCCGAGTCCGGACTTCGTTTTCCCGTGATAGACCGGTCGGTCTCACGTCGGTATCCCTTTTTGGTAATATGTTCTTTGATCATTCTGTATCTGTTGACTGTCAGATATCTTTTCATTAGAGTTTTAAACTTTATCTGTCGTAACTACACAGTCCTGGGCAATTCCCGGACTATAAAGAGTTTGTACTTCGCATTTTGAATGCATCTTTTGGCACCCATTTGAATCTTCTGCTTTTCCAAACATTTCCATCTACTGTCCACATGTCCGGGTCCACTACAGGGCTCGTTGACCACCTTAAAACCTTCTCCACCTCTCCACTGCACGCCCGACAGACCGGTCTTCGACCGGCCTACTTTCCCGCGGTCCGGACTACCTTCGGACGGCCAGTTTTACCTTCTCTTGATCGTCCCCTTCACCCGAGTCTTCACTAACCTCATAGGATCCTCTTTGGGAATGAGCCTATCGTGCCCTTAGACCCCCACACACATAGACCTCACTACTCACCTGGTAAGGTTTGTTGTTTTACAGCGGTATGCACGTGCAATGCCAAACTTGTTGTAATGTGTTGTAAAGGAATCCCATACATGCAGAATCACACAGGGATGACAGAAGTGGGTGACAAGGGAGTCTGGTGGTCAACTGCCAGCAATGGAGGCTCAGGGAGCAAGTCCTGATACCTTGCAGGCACTCGCCGATTATGAGGAGGGAGGGGATGTTCGCTACTTGTGATAACAGGGGGATCAAAGTGGGCTTGCATGGAAGATTCAGCAGGGGCGGCCAGAAGGGGCAATGGCAGAGGGGCGGATGGTTTGCTGCTTGCAATGATAGGAACATTGTGAGTGGGCTGCAGAGGGGGGAAAGCACCTGGTGTGTTGGTTTGTTGTACAGAATGCCTTGATGCGCCCTGGAAGAGCAAAAAACGGTTTGAGGCATCAGAAAGACCTGGTGATTTCAAAGATGTCACTTTACTCACCTGTGCTGGTGTATCGACACCTGACAGCCCTGGAGGACTATGTTGCCTACCATCCTGAAATCTAAGTGAGTTATATGCCTCCCAAGAATTTGCATCACTCACTTGTATTCCCTCCATGGCCATTCTGACCCGCTTAGTTCGAGGTTCTTCCATGGAAAGGAAAGAGTTTGTTCGTGCCATGACATCAGCTTGTGCACAACAGTAGATATCACAAGAGCTTTCATGCTGCATCAAACCTCTCTTGGATGAGAATGTCCAAGGACAGTCTGATTGGCATCTGAGGTTAGAGGACATCGGGAATAAGCTGCATACTCAAATAGGTATGGAAACAAGAAAAGGAAAGGTAGTGAACCCAACGTGAGACTTGACCTCAGGAGAACATTTATAAAGTGAAAACATTGAGTGCACATTAAATTCGACAGGCCAGACATGACACTCACCACATGTTTGGTCAGCCTGAGGGTGCTACCTTGTGTGCAACACGGATGAGATGCCAAGCACGGCTGCAGATTTCGCAGTTAATGCACATACCCAGGAATGAGATCAAAATGGGCTGGCGAAGTGATTGCAGTGACATCAGGCAGAGGAAATGGTGTACCATATGAAAAACAAATGTTACATACACATCACAGCATGGCTACTGCATGGTACTCCAAGGGAAAATGATGAGGGACGAGGGGTGCATGGCCAAAATGATCAAAAAAGGTTTGAATATAAAAATGGCAAGCACGAGACATCAACTCATAGGCTTGCACGTGCTTGGATCCTTTGTCAAAATGAAAATAAGAAAATGAGGGGTGTGCACCCCCAGGCCAGGTAGAGAGGAGGAGACAGAAAGAACAGAGTATCATTTTGTTGTTCGGAAAACTGTCTGTCAGTTCAAGATCACCACCTGTGGATGGCAAAGATTCCAACCATAGGACCAGACCTGAGCTGCCAGGTAAAAGGGCATGCAAGAAGCTGAGCTGCTCTGCATGGTTGTTAGCCCACAGGTCAGGTTTGAGTGCTTGATCGAGGGCACATAATTCATATTGCCAGCCAATCTTGTAGATTTCCCATAGCACAGCCTTGATGAAGTGGGGTGGTGGGTTTGTCAATGATGTGATTGGAGTGTATGTTCCACACCATTCCATCACTTCTGTCGGGGCAAGAGTGGCGCCTTGCGTCATCATGGCAACCACATCGCCAAAGAGATCCATCACGGCTAACTTCTGATGCTTGGCTGCACTAGAACCATTTTGGCTTGTGCCCACAGCTTCGAGTTCTTCCCTGAGGGGCATGCCATGGAGAATGTCTCACCAATGTTGGGGGACAGGAAATCAGGCAGGAGGGTCATGATCGAGTCGACTGATCCAGAGAGGGCATATTGCAAGCCAGTTTGCCATCAAAGTCTTATGATGCTCAGGGGAAAGGGTTGAGAGGAAAAGTGCTGGTTCTGGGACACGATACCCTGGGTCCACTATGCCCTTCTTCACCCTGGAGGGATCTTTGTCCATGCTGAAAAGCTGTAAAGTCGGCTGGATGGAACTAGGAGTGGAAACCCACTAGTCCTGGGCCAAAGAAGTGGGGGGGGATGAGTGTGGCCTTCGTGGTGAATCAATTGCCAAAGAAACTGGTGTCTGCCCTTCTGCCATATCAAACTTTCATTGTAAGGAGTGTTCTGCTCTTCCCAAAGCTATTGGAAGTGGTCATTTCAAGCTTCCTCCTACCAATATTCAATATGCCCAACATCTAATAACCTCTTGGACAGCTGAAAACACTGTTCATGTGACCAAAGTCCTTAACAATATCATCATCCAGCCTCTCTCCACAAATACCATCCATTTCCACTCAAAGAAAGCTGGCATGAAGTCCATGGTGAAGTCCAAATGCCCTCTTCTTTCTGCTAGATATTGCAAAGCTCACTTGGACTAACATGTTACCCACAGGAGTCCTGAGAGTCAAGCAGGCGCACGGTGGATGAGCTTGGCCTCGACACTGAGCTGGAAGATGAGGTTGCCACTGTCATCGCGGACATGGAGCATGTACTGGACGAGTGGACCAAGAGGAGAAGTATGCCACCATTGTTGGAGAAGTTGCCTCATGGAGCTCAAGATGCAGCAATGGAGGTGGAGGAGGCCAAGCGTGCAGTGGTACTGGCAGCAGAGGGTAGGGGAGCGTCGTCTGAAGTGCAGTCGGTCGCCTTGTCCATGCACAAGGTAAGTGGTATCGTCCCTCTGCAGTTGCTTGGACTGACCATGGGCTAGTGGGGGCGAGCTCCCGAAGATGAGGATGCTGGCAGCAATGCCAACCTGACCAAGAGGAAGGTGGGGCCACTGGGCCGTTACGTTGGCCGAGAGAATGTGTGTGACACTTGTAAGAACGCAGGCTGTGTGGACACATGTGCGTACGGGACCAGCACAGCGTGCGCCGACTGTCAACACACCAAGACCAGGTGTAGCCACACACAGGGGTGATGCAGGCCATGGAGGACGGAGGTGGAGCATGGGGCTGAGGCGCACAAGGGTGAGTCGCCATTTCAGCTCTATGAGCTACTACTGACTGACTTCACAGGTGGACGACCGGTATGGGCTTGAGCAAGCAGCAGCCCTCTCCCGTTGAGCTGGATGAGGAGGAGTCCGAAGAGGAGCTGGTCGCGAGTAAGAAGGGGAAGGGCTGCCAAGCCTCAAGGAAGGTAGTCAGCAAGACCTCGGTGCAGTGGCAGCGGGACCAGCTGGCTCGGCAACTTAACCTTCTCCATTCCCGATTGTTTCAGATTTGAGCCAGCGTCAAGTCCCTGAAAGTCGAACACCAGGATGTGATGGAGGAGTTGAGCGATGTAGTCCTCGGGCTCGAGGACCTGGACCTTTAATATACCTAGGTAGCACTTCTTTGTTGTCCGGCCTGGTCGTGTCTCTTTTTCTTTGTACAATGTATCGTCAATGAACTGTGTCTCCGGTCTTCCGGTGTGATAAGAAGGGAAAGGAAAAAGAAGGCAAACAAATCTAAGTATAATGAAAAGTGAAAGAAGGGAGAGGAAAGAATAAAGGGGAAATCGGTCTCTGGGGGTATTGTGTGGGGTTCCACCCACCTTGTTTTCTTCAGTCATCTGTCTTCGTCTTTTCTTACTGGTCTTACTCGGTCTATCCTTCAGTCTTTAATGGGGCGGTCTATAGTCTGTAAAGGTGCATGTGTCTCGGTGCATGTGTGAAATGGAAGGTGATTTAGTGGGGTATCTGACGAGACATGGAGAGAGAAATATAAAAGAGAGTGGTCTTTGTTACGTGTATACTTTTCATGATTATTGTTGTTTCCTTGGCTTCTGATCTATAGTAAGCAGGCTGTATGTGATGGTGGTCTTTTTCGTTGAGCAGAGGAGTGAGAATGTGAGACTCGCCAGACTAATCCCAGGGTAAAACAGAGAATATCATAACATTAGAAATGTAGTCCAGTGTGCAGTAACCGACTATTCCGACTCATAAGAGTCTGGGCTTTCTTCATTTGGCTCATCAATGTCTTCCCCTGCCATGTTGTCCAAATCTTTGTCATCCATTCCTGTACGATCAGCGGTGCAAATGGAAGAGGAGAGCCAAGGGTAGTAGGGAATACATAAGTTGAAAAGCAGCATATCGCAATCTGGAGACTGCTCCGTCCAACTCAGCTAGTAGGTAGGACCCTCCAGTAGTCTGACGAAGGACCACCATTGGACCGAGATACCGTGGCTTCGTTTTCCGGTTAAGCTCCTTTTCGACGCAGGTGTTGTGGACTAGGACAAGGCTTCCTGGGCGGAAGTCGAAGTCCTTAATCTAGTTCTTGAAGGCAGCTTCGAAGTGCTTGACAGATTCAAATCTAGCCTTGAAGATGCGCTCTCAGATTAACTCCAGATCCTCCTGACACTTTCATCAGAAACGTTTTGAAGAGATTATAATGGATTATATTCCCTGGCAGACATGATATGCCTCCTAAATTTGTACAGTTGACCACTCCTGATTGCTTATTTAGATCCGTAAATACTAAATAATGATGGATGACAATAGAAAGTGACATATAATCCTCTATATGTTCCTTTAAAACAATTATCAAGAATTATTGTGACTTTAAAGTTTTCCTGATGTTTGGAGCTGGCGGGCTTGCCAAGCGATCAGTCTGGCTGGAGAGAGTGGTTTGGTATCTGGAGAGGGCACGAGAAATGTCGCTTCAACAAGGTCAAATGGAAACAGGGGCTCAACGCCATGGACCATAAAATAAGGGGACAGACCAGTAGACCGAAGCATGGTGACATGTTCGGCCCAAAAGACCGAGTGAGCAGCGGTATGCCAGCGGGACTCCCCCCCTGGGGAACTTTTGACAATGGCCTCCCAGACATCGTAATGACGCCATTCAACCACACCATTTGCCTGTGAATTGTAGGGGGAGATATGGATGTGCCGGATCTTGTACCAGTCTGCGAGCACATCTACAGCCTGTATACAGGCAGGACCATTGTCAGTAACAATCTCAGCTAGGGGACCCCAGCGACAGAGGATGTCTTCAAAAATAAAAGATGCGAAGGCAGCTGCGTTTTCAGAGCGCACCATCTGCCACTCGGAGTAAGCTGTCAGGGCACAGTGGGCCTGAACAATATACCGGTACCCTGCAGACCAGGGCATGACCATGGTATCCAGGTGTGCTTTGCGGAAAAGACCACCATGACCAGCATGGTTGGGGGAATATGCAGGCGTCAGGTCTGCCGAATTTGACACTCGTGGCAGGTTCAAACAAACCATTTCATGTTGTTGACTAACATCGGCCACCAGAAGCAGAGGAGCAGACAGGTAAGGACAGTGAAGACACCCTTGTGCCCAAGGTCATCATGGGCCTCCTTGATCAGTCTGTACTGCTGGTGCTCCAGTACCACCAGCTGATGGCATCCATGCGGTTCACGGCACCAGAGGGAATCATGTAGGACAAAGAATTTTGTCGCTGAGTTGATGAACAATTGGAACTCTGCATCAGAAAGGTCAGCAGGACGCAAACAGGTATTGAGGAAGTCCCAGATCAAGTGAATCCGGGCTTCTCTCACATGGCCTTTGTAGACTGTGGAATAACGGGAGAGTCTGGTTCCAAATCCGGCTCAACAGAGGACGCGAAAACAGAACTATAAGTAAGGTGGTAACAGGGGACCGGTGATGGTAAAAGAACATGGTCCGGGGCACATGGAAACAAAGGAGCACCAGGTATGGAATATGGGCCTGTATGAGGAATAAAAGGTGCAGTGATGAAGGGTAAGGTCTGGTCATTGAGTAAAGTAACACAGAAGGAATAGGAATCATCCAATCAATTCTCGAAGTTATCGTCCTCCAGAGGATCGGTATCGGCAGGTGGGCAGCAAGACAGCCCATCTGGACCGGTATGTTGATTGGCAGTGATGTGGCGGATCTTGAAGTGAAATAGCAGAATACCAGCAATCCACCGGTTAATGGTCACGTTTGGCTGTAGGTCAGGGTTGTTGATCATACCCTTGACGTACTTGGTGTCCATTTCAACTACAAGGTTAGTAACTCCAAAGATGAAAACTTGGACCGCTCAGAGAGACCAAAATAGTCTGTACAACTCGAGCTTAGCCTGGGAGTACTGGCTCTTGATGCTCATGAGGCTGATAGAACCAAAACGGTTCGGATAGCATTTGCCATCCTCACCTTGTGACAAAATGAAACCACCTGCAATGACCGAGGTGTCGACAGCGAGAACTACCTCTCAGCCGGACTCACAGTCCAAGCGATGAAGTGTGGGGGACTTAATGATTTCATCCTTCAGATGATTCATTGCATTGCGCTGAGCATCTCCCCATTTGAAGGGGACACTTTTGCATGTTAGCCCGACAAGTGGTCGGATATACGCTCCAGGTATGAAGTCGCTAAGGTTCGCTTCATCAGGTAAATTTTCCTGATCTAGGTTAGAACTGGGAGTCTGGATCCTTGACAGCTCCTCAGACTCCGGGGGCTGTGTGTTAGCTAAGTCAGGGGCGAGAGAATGGGACTATTGGGCACTGAGCCAATCGGAGTGGCCTGTGGCTGAAGGGTCATGTTTACAGTCTGGTGAGGAACTAAGTTCCAACTCTGGCACCTCAGGGAGATCAGAACGGTTATGATGAGCATTGTGAGGGGAGACCGGTTGGAGTAGAAGTGAATCTTCTCCATCAATTTGCAAACTCCAGAATTGCTGAAGAAGATTTTCTAGTTCTTGGCATTGGGTTGTCGGCTGTAGACTTCTCCTGGAACCCTTGGATGAGTCCCTCATGGTGGACTCCAGTTGAAAAGATGTAAAGTTGGCTGGAAGGAACTAGGAGTGGAAATCCACTAGTCCTGGCCAAAGAAGTGGTCGGGAACGAGTGTGTTTGCCCCAAAAGGGACTCTGGACACAAGGAGAGTAAAATGGAGAAGTTGAAGGCCAGGCCCGATAAGTACAGCTGAGAGACTGACGCAAGACCGGTCAGTGACCGAGTTGGATAGTCCAGAGTTTGGACAAGGGTGCCGAATGCAGAAAAGTGTTAAGGGGTGTCAAGTCGGTGTTGGTGAGCAGTGTGGTGAACAGTGATGGTAGTTTTGACTGTGGTTTGAGCAGTTTGTGAATCCAACCAAAAGTGTTTTCTAACTACTGAGTACAGCGCTTTATAGTCCGGGAATTCCCAGGACTGTCAGACGCTAAGCAAAGTGATGTAAGTGAAAGAGGATAAATCAACTATATAACACTTCAAGTATTTGTGCCTAATGAGTCACCAGTAAGTCCGATAAGACTGACCAGTTCTTGGTGAAAGGGAAAGGAGAGATGGTGAAGTCCACTGTACAGTCTAATAAATACTGCCATATTGGAAAGGAATAAGGCGCAGGAGAGAAGAAGGAGAATGTCTAAACAGGAAGAGTAATGACTGGTCAAAACTGGTATAGTCCAAATAAGCTGGCATAGTCCGGTATCGGTAGCATATGTATGATAGGAAGCTCAGAATAGGGAGGAACACAATAAGAATGGCTCAGAAGTAGGGGAAAGTCCGGATACTGACCTAGAGACATACCGATCTCTACACCATGTCGCTGAAGCATGCGGCAAAGCATGGTCACATGCTCGTTGATGTTAGCGGATACACATGGAATTGTTTCACTTCCCTTGTCTTGTATATCGCTGACCTTCTGGAACAGCAACTTATTGTGGGCATATCCAAGAATGCCTCTCCTGTCACAATGGCTGAGCTGCCCATGTTCGGAAATGCTACACCTGCTGCACCTTGAACATGCAATACCACCCTCAGACAGATAAAGGATTTGTGCGAGGAGGTTGCTTCCTGGGACATAGTTCCCTTTCAAAATGCAGCAAAACAAAACAAGCTCCTTGGTGTCCACTTGCCTTTCTGGTGCGATTGGAGATTTGCTGAGCCTTCACTCTTCCTTACAGGCAAGATTCTCTACACACTCCACAATTTCTTTTACAACCACCTTCTCAAATGGTGCAAGGTCATCGCAGGTTCCCACATGCTCAACATACACTTCATGGGCCTACATCGGTGCATTACATTCCACCATTTTGCAAACAGCGTAGCTCATCAACCACAGGCATCAGGCTGACACCACCACAACATGGAGAGACAGTTGGTACCGATCTTGGATGGTGCCAGTAAAGTCTCCAATGACTTTATACACGCCATTCATGCTATGGTGGATTTTATCTACTGTGCTCAGGATCCTGTGTATACCAACAGTTCTGTCACTGCGATGGAATAGACACTGGCAGAATTTCACTTGAGGAAACAGTGCATCATTGACATTGGGGTGCGAAGGGGCACAAAAATGACCATCAATCACTTCAATATTCCCAAGTTGGAGCTCATGGCAAGCTTTGCACACCAGACAAAGGCAAATGGTGCCCTCATACAGTATACAGCAGATGTATCAGAGCACCTCTTGATTACTCATTGCAAGACAACCTTTCGGCATACTAGTCGGTCACCGCAAACCTTTACGGATCAAGTTGTGGACATCCTCAACCATGAAGAGACCATATGGCTATTTGATCTCTATTTGGTTTTGCGAATGGCAGACAGCTCAGCAGTGGATACGGCGATTTGTGTGGAAGATAGAGTGGTTGTTACTATTGATCCCCAGCTCAAGTTCATCCAGCATTTCATGCCAGAGAAGGTGTTGACGTTCCATGGCCCACGCCAGTTCTGTAACCACTTCCAGGATCCTAACTGCTTCACATTGATGGATGGCGACATAGCACTCCATGTTAGGATCGAGCCGGACCACAACACAATATCTGTGGCCCATATGCAGGCGCTCTATCACCTTCCCGATCTTCCCATCATTATCTCACATTATATTCAGGAGTTTTCTTAGGGTCAAGATGCACATGAGTGGGACATTTGAGGAAATGTGTCAGTGTGGAACAAGTTTTGCATCCAATTACACTCATCATTTTGTGGGCGATACATGGAGAAAAGCCAAGTAATCCAAGCTCACCCCCCCTCAGACGAATACCGTCTCAGACACTGTGATGCAGTGCTACTTCACCATGGAGATAGTGATATTTACAATAGGATTTTCTTTGTAGCATTGCCTCATTTGCTCATACATTTTTAGATGTTGCGCAAGTGCGTGCTGTGTTCATACCGAAAATGAAGTGTGTGCTACCACCATATCTCTCTGCCACCCCTCTTTGCTATGTGCGCTATTTCTGGATATATCTGATGTCTGCTGGTTGACAAAGTGTTGGCCTTTACCAGGTCAAACACATGGATCCAGCAATAGCTCCTGCATCCGTCATTGTTTCCATGACACACATATGTAGTCCGGTTACTAGATTTCATTCCTGTCTTTGATACTGACTTTCCTAACATAACCCCCAGTAGTGAGACATGCATGGAGGGTTATGCACACTACTATCTGAACACTTTCCCCAACAAGGAAACTTTCCAGGCTTTGCACCAATCATTACTATAGTCTACTAGCAGAATGTGGCTTGGATAGACAATATAATTTGTTTTTACATTGTCCTACTCTGCTGGCGATAATGATAGTATGGCATCCTAATCAAGGCTTGATGATCTGTACAATATCTAATTTTGATATGCAAGATTATAATGTTGGCCAATCAGATGTGTCCACCCCATGGTCATAAAGGCCCATAATCTGTCAAACTCTTACCGACCGCATATTTCATTTCACTTGTCTTGCAGATGTAGGTGTAGGCCACTTAGGTCCTAACCAGAGTCTAAAACCTAAACTAGCGCTGAAACGACCAACACTCACTAAGAGCACTAGTAGTTCAATCAGTGACAATTGAGGTTATCTGGTAGCTCCTAGAGACGATGGGAAATCTCCAAGAGGACAAGACTGAGGTCCTTCTGGCGCTCTATTGAGGCTTTATATACATACTATACAGGAGTTTGGCTATGTGTACACTAGATCGTATGATATGCTATGCTACATGACTTGTCCATGAGTCGTACATGAGGATAACAGGTGTATCAGTACAGCTATGTAATGGAAGGGAAGCTAACCATGAGGATAAGGTGAGGTAGGCAGTGCACATGTGTGAGTCATGAGGCAAACATGTGCAAGGCTGCACGCCATGTGTGATTGGTGAGGCCAACACGAGGCGAACATGTGGCACACTGCAATACACATGGTACCCATGAGGCGAAAGGGTCTGGACTTGTGGGGGGACTTGAGCATTTGGTGGTTTTGGGTGATAGGGGTTAATAGATAGGGGCTAAATGTGAAAGTTGCTCTAGAAAATCAGGAAAAATAGGGAGAAATCTGGGAAAATTAATATGGGTCTGTAACAAGCGCAGTCCGCACAGGCTGGTGTAAATTTAATTTATGAGCTAAGGTAGTGCAGTCCATGTCACATCAGAGAACCCGTTCCATCTCTGAATTCAGCATACAACACAGAGTAACACAAGATACGACACAGGAAAATCCAATATGGATTCAGCCGAGCTTACACCAGCTCCACTGTCCATCGAACATGGGCACAGTCGTCCCAAGGGAAGCAAGAACAAGCCAACAGCAGGCAGTGTTGGCAGGCCTTGCAAAGATGGCTGTCCCCCTCAAAGAAGGGATGCAGAAGAAACCATTAGGCAGCATTCAGGTGCACAGTCCTTTATCAGTGCCCCTCTGCATAGTCAATACTTATTTCTGATTCTCTTTCTCAGTGCCTGCCCTTCATATCAGCCCCTCCCGAGCACCCGTTGATAACCAATGGGCCAATCATCTGATAGTGGTCCATGGGAAAGTGGTGTGGTGTCCACCTGCACCCCACAACTGACTGTCTCAAGGAGTTTGTCTCCATCCCCCACAACTAGTGGCTCTCTCGAGTCATGCCACTCAACACTGGCCCAGCCTGTACCCAACAGTGACTTGGGAGGTACTCAAAGTAGGTTATTTAAAATCTGGCCATTCGAATGAACTAATGGAATTGACGGGATTGCAGTGCCATCTGCGATTGGGCATGATAATGTCCATACATCACCTTCACCCCTTGCCACTGCACCTCAAGTCACTCCACTCCCCTCTGGCCCTTCTACAGGATGTGTTGGACATGGTGATTCAATGAACCCTGTCCCAGCGACTCATAAACAGCCATGGCAGCACGACATCAATATTCCTGCACAACCACCATCCCTGATCATTCCCGACCAACTTCAATCTCAGCCTCAGTCTCACCAGGATGGATTTGCAGGTACATATTCCAACTCTTTCAGTCTTGGATGTTGCTTAATGATTACTTAGATTTTGACAACATCTATGGCTCTGACCTGGCGATGGACATTGAGGATCCCACCATAGCCGAAGCTGATGAAGGCAATGACGAGCTGGATGAGGAGTTTTGACCGCAAAGTGGTGAAAAGGACACAGCAGAGGATCATCCATTGCCGTAACCTGCGGGGGAAATGGGACCATGTTTTTGCCACCATGGTACGCTCCCCTTGTGGTTGGATGACCATTATAAGACAGTTGAGACCATGCTCAAGAATGAGATCAAGAAGAGCAAGCGTAATCCTGCACAACCCAAGTGCTATGAGGAGGGGAAATTCTGGGTGTGGAATACGTCACCCGTGTTGACTTTGGTCACTTGGCCAAATACAATCCTGGAACCAAAAATATTTCACCATCCATCGTTCTTCATTTGGCTTTCCCATTGCCTGCTTGGGAACTGCATTCCATGCCCACATTGCAAAGAAAATGGTCGACATACATCAAACGGGCGGCCAGTGTTTCTTCAGAAGCTTGGATGGATTGGAAAGCCACATAGAAGATTTCGATCAAAATATATATGTCATGGGCTATAGCTACTGCTGTGGCATGGCTGAATGTTACAAAACATACCGCAGCTGAAGTTGTACCATCCTTGCCATCCTTCCCCCAGCAATTTCATCACAATTTCCGTTTCAGCTCACACACTGTAGTGGACTTTCAAATCATGTTTCTGAGCTGCTTCATAGCTCGATCTGAGCGGGCATGGGACCTGCATTATTCACTGAAATGCTCCAGTTGTTTCATTATCAGCATTTTGACGAGCTCCATCTTCAGTACCTTGAAATGGTTCATGACCATTACAAAGGCTGCCCAAATCTAAGGCATTTCTGGGTCCAAAAGCCATCATTCAGGTCCTTCTCTGATCACAATGGATACAGTGGTTTCATTTCTAGTAGGGCTACTTCCGTCACTTCTATGACATGCTCATCAAGCAACACACCCCCAAGATGAAACAATGTATTGCCATGCCCTCCACATGAGTCCTCGCAATTGACCATAGCTTCAAGGTACATGAACATTCTGGTTGTCACTGGCAGTGTGGGGGGCTAATCTCAGGCTGTTTGCAGATAATCAAGCGGCTCGGAAGGGTTGGAAATGTGCCTCTATTTTCAGCACTACATACAATTACAAATGAGTATGCTGAAATTTGGTCAATGCTTTTTACAATGACCAAGGGTCATGACCAATACATCCCAAACCTACATGAAATAAACTCCTCGCTCAAGACATTTGGTCATCCTGAGGTTCAGGCTGTATTTACGGATAATGTACAGGCTGACAAGGACAAAGTTCAGCCTGTCTTTCCATCCCTGTTGAAGGATGTTATTCTAGTTCCCACCCACAGTGAGCTGCCACTACTCAAGTTTCCACACCAGTCATGGAATGTCGTTGAACTGTCAACTGTCCATCAAGTTAACTTTCGCTTTGACATCATCATGAACAACAGGTCTCCAGGGAATCCCTCGGTTGCTGTGGAATTTGATATAGAATGGCCTGTTGATCTTTTGACTGGCATCCAGGGGCCAGTATCTGTTATTCAGATTGCTTATCTTAATACAGTCTATTGTATCAAGGTCAGTGAAGAATATGTCATACTATGTTGTTTGTGTTGACTCAAGAATTGTGATACTAGACAACCAACTTCATCCATGATGGCTATATCCATCCCCCTCACTCTTTCCTTGCTTCTATGTGGTCATCTTGTTTCTCGAAGGCAGATATGAGCATTACTGCTGACTTCAAGAGGCTCCAGCAGGACTGTGGCTTTTTTTCCAGCCACTCAGCCTTTTGTTGGTCAGATCAAGCTTGAGGGTATGGCTAAAGCACGAGGTGTGCAGATCAAGTGGAATGCAGGTCTTGCTGATTTGGTTGCACTCCTACTTCAGAAGTATCTGCCCAAGGATCCACAGATTCGAGTCAGTCCCTGAGGGGGAGATAATGTGCTTGCACCTGAGTTCATTCAATATGCCACACTTGATGGATATGCCACATTGGCTGTCTACCTCTACCTTTCCACCATGCCACCTGTCTCAGATGTTACTCCTAATACTCCATGTGGTACTCGTGTTGTACTTGTTTCTCCTGATGGAAGGCAAGTTGCCCATGGAATCATTGCCACTGAGCAGCCAACTGTTGTACATATATAGCATCAATGTAACCTCATTGAAAACAGTGATGATAGTGTCTCATGTCCTCGTTCCAGGCTTTCTCATTTCTGCCAGTCTATGTAAATCCCATCATACCTCACCACTCTCATCCTTCAGCAATCCCCCCTTCAATCTTGTTGCCGCTCACAGCAGTCTTTGCATATGTGCCAATGTCCCTGGTGATGATGTTGAGAACATTGCACCTCAGGCCTCTCTTACAAGCCTCTCTTACAAGCCTCCCTTCTGCATCTGGACCACAGGAACCATCCCTTTGATCACTCTTTTCAGACTTGACAACTCCTGAGATCATGCTGGATTACAATCACTCTGATCTGGCAACCATGGATGAAAGTGGTGAGGACAACTTGAACTCAGGTAATGATACTGCTGCTAATGCTCCTGAGCAGTCACTCAAGGGTTCCATTTGAGATCCAGTTGCTGAAGTCATGTCAGCTCAGCTGATTGAGACTTATGCCAACCCATCCAATTTTCCAGATCCAACCATCCAGACTCATGTCATGTATGACAACCTCCACTGCCATCACCAATTTCCAATCTCCTGTCAACATGGCCTTTGCTGACCATTCCATCAAGCTCTCACATCTGCATTTTTCATTCCTGTGGCTAAAGATAAGGCAGTTGTCGAGAGAGTATTGAATAAATACCAGAAATCCTATGACTTGCAGATGCTATCAAAGCCCCGGTGGATGTTAGCCCGCATTCGATGCCACATTCCACCACCAGAGATCCTTCTTCCCCAAGTCACTGATGTGCTTAACACATATGAGCCATTGAAGGATGCAAAGCACACAATGGAGAATATTTGACTTGGTTGCTATTCTGATCCTCCAGGTGTCAAGCTCTATTTCACTATAGGACAGGATCGTGATGGATTGGCCCTGTATCATTGCTGTTATGGGACTAACAGTGTTAAAGGTGGTGTCCATCAGAACCTCATTCATCATTATAACTCCTTCAATTCTTCACCTGAACATGCAATCAATGTACTCCTCGATTATGCTGTGTGGCACAACATAGTGGTAAGACTTTGTGCCAATGATTTGTGACTTCGCACCTGATTTGTGAGGCAGGTCAGGACACTGAATTGCATGGGAAAACCGTATGTCAGCCACTTCCACGTCGTCCTCAAGAACTGCATCACAAGGATGCTTGACCTCACACAGAATGCAATGAAGCCAAATCCAACTGCCCAGGGTGGCTGGGTGAGTGGAAATAACTATGCACCTATGAATGAGACATTTGGCATGATCAAACTCTCCCCAATCTTCTTCAAACCACTTGGGATGTTCGAATTTAGTGCTCAGTATGCCCTTGATGAGAAAGTCCACTTTCATTACATCACCGAGCATCAAGGCACACTTCTTCCCATACTCCCGGTCCATACTCGTGAAGAATGTGACCTCTTTCAGCTTCTCACCAGCTCATCTCCTCACTTCTCAATTTCTCATCAGCAACCTAACTGGAGTGTGCTTGTAAGAATCTGGGCAGGGCATGCTGATGGAAAGGTGATCTTTTACAAGGTAGGTGGTACAATCATAGTATTCTAGCACTTGTGATTGATGTTAGAAGGTTTTGTAGCTTCCCAAGCACCTAAAGACCTACTACAAGATATGGACTGACTTCTGCAATGAAAACAACACCATTGTGCTCAACGTGGATGCCAGTCAATGCATCTGTGCACTTGTCTGCAGTGCGAGTAGCTCATCCAGTGGCAGTCTCACTGTCCAAGTGCTGACAGCACTGCCGCTTAGCATCTGCAATTCCTTAACTATCTCACTGAGCATTGACATCCAAGAAATCAACTCTTGGTAGATTGCCAATCCTCTCAACACCCATTCCCTTCAATAGTCAGCTCTACTGTATTTATATGCAGATACTGTGGCACCTCAAACTTCAAGCACAAAGCCTACTACTGCTGAGCAAAGTACCAACATGAAAAAAAGGAAATCTGCAACAGCTGCCGAAGCAAGCACCAACAACACCAGCTCATCTAATCTGAGGTGTGTGCGTCATTGCGTCAACTGTTGTAGTGCCAACTGTCTGGGGCGGTGGTGTTCAAAGAAGTGTTGTGTTCCTCTCAGGCCAGTAAGCATCCATATGTTCTTGCTGTTTGTTTGCTACAAACTGAATTGAGTCAGGCTTTACAATAAAGCACAGATTTGATTCGTAGTTGTGTCACACAAGCTGGGATCAAGAATGAGTATCAGGATTGCATTGGACAGTAAGGGAGCTTTGCTCCCTTCAAACTAATTTTAATTAATTTTTTGTTGTACCTACACCTATAAACCAACTGCCCACCACTCAGATGCTACACCACACAGACTACAACCTGTGCATGATGTTGCACAGACTCAATTATCATTCATTTAATAGAACATTCACATAGGTATTTCTTTCTTTTGATTACCTTCCCTTTATTTCCACTACAGTACCACACTTTTGTTTCAGGGGGAGTGTTAGATTATACAAACTCGGTGTGGTTGTATAGCCACCACCTTACATAAGCATGTACCATTTTCATGCATCATAGTTAGTTTACACCTCAGCTGGTTTCCCAACCACTGAGGTGAGCATACTAATCATTTACTTACCTATACTAGTACTGACTACATACAGTACTTACATTCAATAAGACAACCTACTGTGAGCATCAGTTGATTGCCTTGAACAATCACTATGATCTTTTCTACCTCTTCAACCACATCATGTGCAAAAAGTTCATCGTCGGCAGGCCATGTTTGGTCAGGATCTGCATGAGCAACATTGGGTGCAGCTTGAGAGCATTCTGCTGACTGGTTGCATGAGCAGCCACACTGGTGGCCCATTTCTTTACTTGGCCAGCATTGCGGCTCCCAGGTGACTTGCCACTGGAGTCAGCTACATTGACAGCCCAGCTCTTCACTTGGCCACTGATGGCCAATTTCTTGCTGGGTCTACCATTAAGGGCAAGGTTGAGAAAGAATAGTGTTGATTGTGTGAGCAAAAACATGTCAGAAAGGAAAGGAAGCAAATGTGAGTCGTAACATACTCTTTCAGTGGCACACCTCCAACACCTGTTCTCCCATTAGTACATAATACATGTAATTATTGTGTGACAATGTGAGTGTACTTGCCAGGTTTCTTCACCTTGAGTTCACCTTTCCACCCTGTTTTCCATTCCTGCAGCACTCCCTTTAGGTCACATAGAGGTTGGTTGATCTTCACTCCAGTATGTTCAATGTCGGGCTCTTCATTTGATGGTGTGCCAGGACTGGAAAGCTGTTCAAAAAAGGTGAGCTCAGAAGTCATGGTGACTCGGACAGCATGGCAACATGTAAGTGACTGACATTACTAGCAGCAGGAGTGGGCTCACTTAAACCCTTCACCTCCTTTACATCACCCCCACTCCGACTTGTCTTCTCAGAACAGGTCTTGGAACGACAGGGAGGGCGAGGCACAGGCACCATTTTTGTACTCATCTTTTGCTAGGCCACTTTCTCCTCAGCAGCTATTTCCATCATCCCCAAGTGTGCTAAGCCTGCTTTTGCAGCCTCTTCCTTGGCCACCTTCTCTTCCTGGAGGTGCTTGTCATCTGCTGCCTTTTCCACCTTGGTACATTTTTTTTGCATGGTACCTGTTGCAAAGAGAATCTTGGCAGGATGCTTATTTGCATTCCCAGCATGTGTATGACGGGAAGTCATGTTGCTTGATGGAGTAGGATCCTGGGGAGTGAAACAACCAACACTCACTAAGAGCACTAGCTATTCAAGTAGAGACAATAGAGGTAATCAGGTAGCTCCTAGAGATGATGGGAAATCTCCAAGAGGACAAGACTGAGGTCCTCCTGGCGCTCTATTGAGGCTTTATATACTACACAGGGGTTTGGCTATATGTACACTAGATTGAACAATATGCTATGCTACATAACTTGTCCATGAGTCGTACATGAGGATAACAGGTGTATCAGTACAGCCATGTAATGGAAGAGAAGCTAACCATGAGGCTAAGGTGAGGTAGGCAGTGCGCATGTGTGAGTCATGAGGCAAACATGTGCAAGGCTGCACGCCATGTGTGATCGGTGAGGCCGACATGAGGCAAAAGAGTCTGGACTGTGAAGGGACTTGAGCATTTGTTGGTTTCGGGTGATAGGGGCTAATAGATAGGGGCTAAATGCGAAAGTTGCTCTAGAAAATCAGGAAAAATAGGGAGAAATCTGGGAAAATTAATATGGGTCTGTAACACTATCCCCTCTCTAAGGATCGACTTCCAGGTGATCAGTGTATGGATTGTAAAGCTTGGTATGCTCACTGAACATCATCTGGAGGTTGACTCGGGGATTTCTTTCATGAAACAGGTCCCATGCTGCTTTAGCATTTCCTAGATTACCCTTTGGTTCCCATGTGCGATCTTCTTTGGTGTAACCTTTCCAATGGACTAGGTATTCCATATGTTGGCCTTTCTTTCGGACATCAACAATATGGTCTACTTCATATTCAATTTCTCTGTCCTTAGTGACTTTCACTGGGCCAGGTCAAATAGTTGTTTGTCCTTCTAGCGGTTCTTTGTATGGTCGAACACGAGAGATATGTACTACTGGGTGAATGTGCATTGTTTTTGGTAGATGCAATCTGACAGTGTTATCTCCTACAAGCTTTGTGACGTCATATGGTCCTAGCTACCGTTCTGTAAGTTTCTTGGAAGCATGTGTGACTTTTAGATTGTTGGTAGAAAGCCAGACTTTATCGCCGATCTGATATTTAGGGGCGATTGATCAATATTTGTCTGCTTGGACTTTCATCCGTTCTTGTGCTTTCTCTAGATTTGCTTTTGTTTGAGCTAAGGTGTTCTGCATTATTGTAGTGAAATTTTCTGCAGCAGGGGCTTTAGTGATTCTTTGCTCAAAGCCCATTCGTGGACTATAGGACCGTGTCACTTCGAAAGGTGATTTCTGAGTAGAAGCTTGTTTCTTGGTGTTATAGGAGAATTGCGCTATTGATAGCCAATCAACCCATTCATGTTGTTTCTCCGCTGTAAAGAGACAAAGGTACTGTTGAAGATCTCTGTTCATCCTCTCTGTTTGTCCATCCGTCTGTGGGTGAAATGCAATGGAGAGTTTTGGTTGGATGCCTAGCCGTTTACATAAGTCTCTCATGACTTGTGATGCAAACTGTGGCCCTCGATCTGATACTATGCTGCTGGGAAGTCCATGGTTTTTCCACGCATTGTGGAGGTAGAGTCAGGCGGTGTTGAGAGCTGTGGTTGTTTTATTGCAGGGGATAAACTCTACTTCTTTTGAGAAGCAGTCTACTACTACTAAGATTGAGTCAAACCCATTGGACAATGGTAGGTCTGTGGTAAAGTCTGCAGTGACTTCCATCCATGGGGTGTCTGGTAATTATAGGGGGTGAAGCTTTCCTGGTGGAGCAAGGTTAGATGGTTTCATTTGAGCATATCTTTCACATCGGTTTGTGTATTCCTTGATGAATGTACTCATTCCAGGCCAAGTATAGCTTCTTTGGACTAGTTCTAGTGTCTTTTCTCTACCCAGATGTCCTGCGATTGGGGTGTCATGGTGTAGTTTGACGATATCTAAGCGCAATGCTTGATCATCAGGGACATAGATCTTTCCATTTTTGTCATAGAAGACCTGATCTTTGAGTACGTATTGTTTCCATAATGGAATGAGATCTGGTTCCTTAAGATCAAAAAGGGTATCCTTGATTGTGTCTATGATGATGTCAGCATCTGTTGCAATGCATACTTCTGTAACACTACTGATCTGTTCCGGTGGTATGACAAGTATTCTTGTATTGTCCTTTTCAATTCCTATTGTGTGATCTTCTCGTCGTGACAGAGCATCTGCTTTCCCATGGTTGTGCCAGCCTTGTGAAGCCATTTGAAGTTGAACCAACTGAGATATTGGGCCCATCTAGCTTGATGTCGATTGAGATCTTGATGGTTCATAAACCATTGTATGTAAGTTTGCATGGTCATTGCAGATCTCAAACTGGTGGTGTGCACCTTCTAGATAGTGTCACCATTGTTCCAATGATCTGATGACACTAAGCATCTCTTTGTCTGCAACTGGGTAGTTACATTCTTCCAGGGTCATTGAGTGAGAGGAGAATGCTACTGGATTCCATTTTCCATTTTGTTCTATGGAAAGTACCGCTTCAGTGGCAAAGTCTGAGGCATCTGTTTCTAGGTGAAAGACTCTATCATTGTCAGGATAGGTGATGATAGGGGCTGTGGTAAAGTGGAGCTTCAGGGTGTCGAACGCCATCTGCTGAGTCTCCTTCCATGCAAAGGGGGTATCTTTCTTTGTCAGATCATTTAAAGGTTGTGCAACTTGTGCATATCCTTCAATGAATTTGCGGTAGAAGTTTGCTAATCCAAGAAAGCTTTGTACCCCTCTGACTGTTTTAGGCGTAGGCCATTCCTTAATGGCTTTTACCTTAGAATTGTCCATTTTGATCCCCTCTCTAGAGACTATCATGCCAAGGAATTCCACTTCTTGGACACTGAAAGTGCATTTCTCTGATTTCACAAAAAGATCATGTTCTTCAAGGTGTTTTAGGACTTTCTTTACGATCCTTTCATGTTCCTGGATATTGTCTGTCTTGGTATAGATCATGAGATCATCGATGTAGATCACCATGACGTCATCCATGTCCGAGAAGATTTCATTCATCATGGTTTGGAATGTGGCCAGTGAGTTGCATAACCCAAAGTACATTGACACAGATTCAAAGGATCCTCGATGACAGACAAAAGCAGCTTTTCATTCATCGCCTTCTTTGATATGAACATTATTGTATCCCCATCGGAGATCTATCTTGGTAAACCATTTCGATCCCTTTAGTTTGTCAACAAGTTGAGAGATCAATGGGAGTGGGTAATTGTTCTTTACTGTGTGTTCGTTTAGGTAGTGATAATCCTGTACCATACATTTTCGTCCATCTTTCTTCAGTACAAAGAATACTGGAGAGGTTTGTTCTGATTTAGAAGGTCTGATGTACCCTTTTGATAGTTGATCATCAATAAAATCGGATACCTTCTTCTGTTCTTCAGGTGAAAGCGGTATGAGTCGTCCTTTCTTTGGTTTGAACGTTTCCTTGAGATCTATAGCATGATTCCAAGGTTTCCTTATCGGCATCCTTTCAGACTCTTTCTTTGAGAACACTTTTAGGTACTGGTGATATGTTCGTGGTACTAGGTTTGCTGGTTTTGAATCAGTCTTAGAAGTTGATTCCTCTTGTTTCAAGGCAAGAATATGTGCTAGAGAATCTCGTTCTTCGGATTCAATTTGTCGAGCAAAAGGGGGTTTCCCTTTCAAGGTATGGCATGTCCAGGGACACTGAATCATTTTGACTGTTCCTAGAACTGAATAATGATCTCAGCACAATGAGTGGTAGATCCGGCGGCGTTACGTGTTCCGTCAACATTATACACGGGTACTGGATTAGATAGTGGGGTCAATGGGAGTTTCATTTTCTGAGCATAGGCCTTGTCGATGTATATACGTAGTATTGGCTCTGCTGTCGAGCAAGGCCTTAGTCTTCATGAAACGTTGAGTGTGGCGACTAGGGAAGATTTCTATGGTCAAGGTTATATCTCGATTGCTGAAAGAGTGAATATGAGCATTATCTGGGATTGAACTACAGGTGTGAGTGTAAGCGGAATTAAGCACCGGTTTGGAGCCCCGGCCAAGCTCCAATTCAATTGGAGTCCCCACTTGACTATGATAATTTAGACTATGGTACTCACTAGACACTTTGGCAACTGGAACACCCAGATCGTTCAAGTTGCTTTGCCTTTTCCCTTATCCCTAGGGGCATCTTCCTCAGTTGCTCTGATCTTCCTGGACTTAGAGCAGGTCTTCTTGTGATCTCCTCGAGGCCAATTGCATTCACGACATTCGGTCGAGGGTCTAGAACAATCTTTACCAAGATGTCCATCTGCTCCACAATTGAAACATCCAGTAAAGTGCTTGGCTTTGCCTTTGGAGAAAGCATCAAGGTGTTTCTCATCTTCACTTTCATCCCAACTCTTGTTTACTGCACCAATGTCCACAGCGTTTGGATCAGGGGTTGCCCTTTGGGATTGGAAGCGAGATGATGCACCGGTCATAGGGAAAAAGCCTGTTCTTCTTTTGTGGAGGAAGTTCATGGTTTCCATCATTTCTCCGATTGTGCGTACTGATTCAAGGTAAGCATATATGTCAGTGCTAGATCTCTTTCCTTCTCAGATGATCTGATCTCGGATTTCGGCATTCATATTCTGTTCCAGAATATCTATGGCATGAGAATGGCCGATTCCTGCATCCTTAAAGTACTTGGTAAAGAGATCGACATAGTCGAATGATCAGGTGTTTCCTTGTTTGAGCTTCCAAAGCTTCTGTCTGGCCCAATCTGGTCTTGCTGTTGGTCGGTACTGTTTTACTATGTCCACTTTGAGTTCAGTCCACGTGTAGGCTATTCCTTTCTGAAGCCGTTGAGCAGAGAAGGTTCCTGCTTTCTGTTTCATTCAAGAGAGTACTGCTACTATGGTGTCATAGGACTTTGGGGGGATGGTCAGCTGGTTGATGTTCAGCCATGTCTTCATTTTCAACCACCATTCCTCAAAGTGGCTGATCTCTCCATTGAAGTTGCCTGGATCGGCGAACACTTCTACTTTCTTGGAAGTCCCACTGGTTGGTGGTGCACCCAGACCTCCTGGTGCTGGTGGTGTTTGTAGAGTTGTGACGAGGGTGGACACTTTCTGCAGTTCTTTCTCTAACATTAGAGAGTAGGAGTTAATCACCTCAGACTGATCTCCCAAGAATTTGAACTGGGCATCTAGATCAGCTGGTAGAGATCATTCATGAACTGACCAAGGTTGAAGTTGTTACGCAAGACGTACTCTTGGTAGATCGAGCGAAACCTGATTGTCTCGAGGGAGGTACTCACGAAGAGACGCTGCTTCCTCAAGTCAATCTGAAGGTAGAGTGTCAGAGGTTCAGAGAAGCAGAGGTCTTAAGCCGATTGCTTAAGGATCCAAGAATACGCTAGATTGCGCAGAACAAGAATGAGAACTAAAGTACATGCAGCAGCCTACTTATACTAGGGGACGCGTAAGCGTAGAACTCCATAGAACAAGAAGGAATCGATGAGTAATGAGGAATACGTGTCCGATACGAAAGAATCGGACAGAAGACGAGGCTGTCCAAGATAAGCGTAAGCACAAGTGAGTCAACAGGTTCCCGTCCGGTAGTAGTGAAACGAGAACGGCGCGGGTTATAGTTTGATGAAAGAGGAGTTTAAAGAACTCAAAAGAACTAGGGAATGTATCCAATCATAAGAGAACATACCAAAGAGTAGATGAGTGCGACGCAAGTAGGAAAAGAGAAAGGTACCATGATAGAGGAGACAAACTGTAACAGAAGTTGCGGGGGTTGAAGCTAGCATGATGGAAAGAAAAGCTTAGATGAGATTACAACCGAAGCAAGTGAGATAGTGATTAGACTGGAAAAGAAATTTACTCTGCGTTCTCGAAGTTTCCAAGACCTGGGATCTCGTCGTTAGTGTTTATCTCCCACTGGTCTTGTTGTCCTTCTTCAACTGGTGACTCTTTGAGTTCCGGAATACTTGGGTGGGGGGTGTTGGTGTGAAAGGGGTACCTGTTTGCTTCTTCAAACTGAGTACAGAAGTTCTGTGCAAAGAGACGGCCTGTGATCTCTCTGATTTGTTGGATGCTTACGTGGTCAAACACCCAATCTATCCACTGAGAGGTATGTAGCTGGGGCTGGGTGTCTAAGACATTTTGATCGTCTGCTGGGATCCAACTGTCTTCGTTCCCCCAAGCTTCCTGGTTTCCCCAATTATCGTTGATCGCCTTGTGCTGTTCTTCTGGTACTGTGTAGGCGATCTGAGAAGGGTCGGAGATGGCAAAGGAAATGATTGTGTTGTTTCGGTAAAGGTCAATGTTGATAGGTTGACCTGCGGGTACTGCTCGGCATATAAAGAATGCAAGGAATAAGAGAACGACTGTGAATAGGTAGCAAAAGGCAATGAGGTACTGGTTCATGCGGGCTTATGGACGGTGCAAGTGGTTTGTTTCTTGAGACAGCACGATGTCTTCAAGATGCGGTGATAGGGGGAATCGGGTGTGTAAGATTTACCCGATTTGTGTTTGGTAAGTGATGTGATGTGAGATTGGAAGCACTTCTTTTGATCCGGTGTTAATCTCCGATGTTGATTAACTCGATCCAGATCTAGCTTGACAATGACTTGTCTGTTTCATCCTCAAGGATCACACGAGGTCCTCGGACGTATGGGGGCAGTGGACGTGGAGAAGGGTTTTGTGGCCTAGGCACATGTATTGGGGCTTCGAAATGGGGTACTCTGCATAGACTAGGTACAACATGGCCAGTGCCAAGTGTAAACTTCGTGGTAATGTGCAGGTAGCCTAAGAGATTCTCTAGGCCTAAGAGGAGCGATGCAGTTACGTAGGAAAGGACGAGGGGGAGCACCTCTGAACCAACGGCGAGGTACAAGATTAGGAAAAGGAAGATGGTGGGGTGGAATTCTCTCTTCACGATTAAGTCTTTCTTCAACTCTTGCTCTAGCCTTGAGGACTCTCTACCAGATCTGTTCTCTGCATTCCTCCTCTGCTCTCTGCTGAATGCCAAGCTGTAGTCCTTCTCTAATAAGATCTGAGACTTCTGATGGTAGGAATACTTGGCATAGAGCATTACCGATATGATTGATATACGTTGTAGAGACTCGTACGTCTCTGTGCTTATATTTCACCTCTTTTACCTTTCACCCGACTGCCTTACTGTTATCCATTCGCTCCGAACTCCCTATTAGTTGCTAAGACCAGTCTCGGTTTATACCGGACCATGCCGAGCATGTCTGGACTACTCGGTTTACATTGTTAATACGTTACCGCTTCACGGTCTCTCCGGTACTGAAAGCATCCGGTTAGAGACATCAGGTCTCGGGCCCGGTACCTGACCCCTTTTACTCGTTTCCTTTGGACTTGACAGCTATCTTGAGTTTGACAGTCTCGGGTATACCCGGACTATAAAGCCTTGTACTTAGGATTTGAAACATACTTTGGGTTGGATTCACGAACTGCTCGAACCACT
>JBBPQL010000186.1:0-43423 GCA_038092515.1 Boletus subparvulus | reverse complement strand
CAATCATCAATTACTGTCTAATGCCTATGTTACATATCATATAATGATTGATAAATATAGGGTCAAATAAGTGTCCCAATGACATGTCATTTTGAAATGACTGCCATTTCATCAGATCTTCTCCAAATCTCTTAACCCTTGCACCCATAGCAAGCCAGGAGTAGGTACTCCATTTGATGTACACATATGTTAGGGCCCAGGTTAGTGGTTAGGGGTTGTTGACTTTAGTGAAAAACATGCAAACATTGGGACATTTTTTTGACCCACTGTATGTGGCCATCTAGCAGCTACTGCAACTCCCAAGGCTATGCAGTCCTTGGATTGGAGTGCACCAGACCACATATTTATGCATCTGGACCAGGTATTCAATCCAAAGGTTGAAAACTGCCTCCTACATGCCTGGCAAGAGTTGCAGACTACCCAACCCATTTATTACCTGAGCAACAACAGCCATTGCTCTGAAACAGAAGCATTTCACTTCAGTAGCTGGGAAAGGTACCAGACAGTACCAGCCCTCATCCATGAGACTTCTAAGCAGTTGCCACAAGTTTTGGAGAAAATGGATCAATTGTTGAGCATTATTCAATGATTCATCTGTCCCAAGGTGCTTGGCATATTGAGAAGACCCTGGCAGTCCTCAGCTCAGTTGATGGATCTGTAAGTATGTACTTGACCATTTTTATCCCCACAAATGTTGAAATATGTTGTACTGCAGTGGACAGGAACAAATTCTTCAGCATCTCAGCCATGAATTTGCATCCTGCCCTACTCTTCAATTTGGTTCCTCATTCCACTGTCTTGCCATGAAAAATGCTGGGGCAGGTGAAATCCACATTGACTGGCATGATGATCCCAGAGTACCAGCTGTGATCTTTGCAATAGGTGATTGGACTGGTGGTTCATTTAGAATTTCATAATTGGGTGTGGAGGTTCCTATCCAATCCTACCAAGTTTTTTTGGTGTTAGCTAGAGTTGTTGCTCACTGCACCACCCCTGTTACAGATGGAGAAAGGTTAGTCTTTGTAGGTTTTGCTGATAAGTTTTTGCTTAAGCATGTAGAAGAAGCATTTCAAGGATAGTTCTGCTAGATTACTCTGCTATTCACTTTTACCCCTTGGTTGGTTTACTTTACATTACTAATTTCATACTTCAATTGTGAAGAATCTGTTGATGGGCATATTCATGGATATCATCATCTTGTTCAGTGTGAACACTATGCGGGTGTAATCCAGATGACCAGACTTGTCCACCATATACTTGTGGAAGGTCAATGTGATCTTGTTCATCTCACCATTGTCCACCACCCACATTGTCCTGATCACAGAATGGAAGTCAACAAACTGCATTGCTGACGCAAGGATCACCTCTGGACTCTCTTCACCTCTGATGGTCATATGACATGCAGAGAGATACAAAAATTTGGGATGGTTTGAATTGCACCTGATGATCTGTTGGATTGTAAAATGTCCATTGTGCAGAGCGAATGCTGAATCAAATGGCTGTTTCTGATCTGGGAGACCCTGAGATAGTCTGGTAAAATTGGTTGCCATTTAGAAGTGCTGTGGCCATTTTTCATCATAAATGAGTTCTGCTTCCAGGATGGTCAAACCAATCCAGAAACAGAGAAAGAGAAGATGTATGGAAGCAATACTTGTGGGATGCAAAACCATCAATCCACTTGCTCAATCATTTGTAGCTGCATATGGTAACCAACACAGGCAGCAACTGGCACACCTAGGTGACAATACAATCAGTGTGCTAAAGAGATGCATCAAGAGTGGCTCACTGTCTCACATCGATCAGGTCAATGTCTCCCTGGATGGTGTTGAGGATGGAGATGTAGCACAGTTTTGCTAGAGGATGTGGTTTTTCAGTTGTAGAAGATGGTATGTGACATCTAGGATGGCGTGCACCAGAAGAGAGTCTGAGCACTCTGCGGGACAGTGAACTTAACTTGTTGAATTGGTTGCTGGTGAATGCTGTATAGGATGTCATTCAGAAGTGGCATTGAGGGTCAAAATGAATGACTCATATAACCAGGATAACACTGTCTGCATGTGCACAGCCATCATTGTCAACACCTGTTAAAACAGAGCAATGTCAGCCTCATCTATGTACTTGACAACAAAGAGATGACATGCTCACAGACCAATTAGCCTATTGGCTGCTACTCAACAGCGCACCATTTCCGAATACAGTGATCCATGAGTCGTTTGAGTGGGAGTTTGGTTACATCAACATCACCATCTTGTGTATTGAAAAGACAGAATACAACTAGATCAGCTTCTGGTGGAACTTGTCATTTGACCGCTTGTGTAGGGACGAGCCAAAACTAGAGACCATTCTGCAGTCAATGAAGTGCAGGAGGGGTAATGGAAAAAAAGATGCTCCTGCTTCCACATGACCCCTCTCAATGAGTCTTATCACCCAAGCTTGAAACAGATTATGTCAGCAAGGCTAAATGTTTGGCCTCGTGTTACCCCAATAAAAGCTAGTCAATACTAGACCCTTGTACACTAGGTAAGTTTAATCAGCCTACACACATTAGTACTGTATTTCCTGCTCACCATGTAGGGACGAGGCCACAGGCTAGTATAGGCCTTGTGGTGAACATGAATCAACTTGACCCTATTCAAGTTCCTAAGAAAGCAAGAACTTTCAAAACTTAGTCCCAAAGTGGGCACAATTGAAGTGACACTTGGAAGAGCATACACCAGCCTGTTGTGCCAAGCAAACATTTTCCCATGACTGCATGCCCAGTAATCCATTTATAAAGCACTTCGGCTGTCCAGACTTGGTCCAGACTACCTTACCTACTATATGGTTGTCAGCTGTGGGTTTTACCATACCCTTACCCTACCCACAGCCTCAACACCATCACCCATCTATGCAGCCACTGAACCACCCTGATGTTCAGCATCACAACATTGAAGGACAATGCCCAACACAGTCCATTTTGAACAGGAACAGTCTTAGGAACAGTCACTCAGCGTCAGCTCATCCAAAATGTTGTCTCAACTCTCCACAGTGAGACTGCATTGAAGCCTGGGTGTTCTGGACGATCCTCAGCATGCATGGTCATGCTTTTGTGTGCTTGCCATTCAACAACTCTTGTTCCAGATATGCACGACATTGCTCATATTGGGGTTCATTCTTTGGGGCATCCGTTGATACCGCAGCCACTCATGCGTCCCATATACATAGATATCCATTCATCCAAGACAACGACTATGGGTGGCTGTTTCATTTGTGTCTTGCAGTCAGTCCAACTCAGTCATGGATCCTGCTAGCTGCATCAACCTGGAGATTGCACATCAGTTCACCCCCTTTCGACCCACTCAAGTCCATGATGCCCATCACATACCTCACCCACAGCCAACCTGCCTCAACCCTGAATCCAGACATTGAGGACAAATGCAAGATGGTCACATAGCTTGTCCTTGATATGGCTCAATCAGGGTCATCATGTTCAAATATGCAGTCATGCCATCAACAATAGCTTCTTATACAATATTCACCTCCCTTTTTTTTCCACTCCAGGCTTGATGATATTCATAGCTACCCCAGCTGAGGACATGGGGGAAAAGCACATCAATGCAAGCTTCTTTGGCACTGTGGTTCAGAGGCAATTTGGTGGCTTTGACTCATTGCACTCCTGTTCTCAGCTGCTGTCAATGTTATGGCAAGGTCGGAATACATCTGGTTCATCACTGATGCAAAGTGGTATGTCAGGCCCGAAATCTGTGAGTCATCCCCACAAATCAGGTGCATGTTTGGATTGCTGATGCCTTACCATTGCCTAGCAAATATCCTGACAATGTGAAGGCTTTTTTATTGTCCCACAACAACTACAGAACACATGCATGCTGCATGATTGCATCACTTCTATTCTAATAGTATCCAACCTCACATGCCTACTCTTCAGCCACCTTAAGCAGCACCCCATACACATGTGTCTAGTGGATCATTACAGAGGCTGTGAGAACAATTATAACCCAGATCAGGCCTCTCCTCTCCCACTGGTGCCTCACAATTCATTCGAACATTACATCTCTTGTGAGGATGAGTCCAGCAGTGGCTCATTACTCAACTTGTGCCTTTCACCTTCATCCAACATCAATACCATTTCTTGCAGATTGCCATGCTTGCCATCTTGTATGACTTCCCTCCATCACCTTCCCCACTGCTGTTGAGAATCCTGGTATTTCTTACATATTCAGATATTCTTATCCTGATACCAGATCCTAGAATGGTCTATAACCTTATCTTTATGCTATTCATGTTACTCACCTTATCAAGATAAGCTATCTCTTATCTTATGGTCTAGACTTATGATGTCATTCTTATCTCTTATCATACTATACAGTTATGATATTAGAGTTCAGTATCAATACGTACAAATAGTACCAGATACTATATAAGATGGGCCTTACAGCCTATCTCTACATCGAACACAGTTCTATTGAACTATCTTGTTCTTTTCTCTCACACCTGGTTCACACCTAAGCCTCCCTGCTTATACTTGAATCACTTCAACCTTTGTCTCCAACCACTAGAACCTGTCTATGTGAGTCTTCCACTAGACATCTCATCCCTTCGTGTTCCTCTGCTATTAGGATTGTATTCCTGATAGGTTATGAGCCCTGCCTGAAGGAGGTCCATCATACACTAGCACCGATGCTCTCTATCTTCACATGCTACAGTTCTTGGTTGGTTACTGGATTGACACTGATTATCTCCTTGGTCACTTTGGCCATGCTGATTGCTATTGGAGCTGAACCCATTTGGATTACAGAAGAGAACAATCTCTTAGAGTTCACCATTGCTTCTGGAGAGTTGGTTATTTGGAGGTTACTCCATGAATTCCAACTTCTTTTTGTTACAGATGTGAATGGAAACTGAGCCTCTCTAATCATTGTGCTACATTTAGAACCACTGCCTGAGGTTGGTATTCCACCCAATTCATCTGTCCCAGAACAACAAGACCTCTCTTCTTCTCCTCGTCATAACAAAGACAAGAACATTTTCTTTCCTGGTCACACATTTCAACTTCACTGCCCTCTTTACCCTCATCCTTTGTAGATTGGAGAACTCTGTTATCATCCAGAGCAAGGCTTTACTGTCCTTCGATGAAGTCCTAAGGAAGCTCAATCAAGACAAGAAGTCTTGGTTCATCCTTTCGAATTCTTACGAATTATTCCTTGTCCCTATCCTCAATATCCTTCACCTCGTTTGGGATCACCTTTGACATCTACTCTAATCGAAGAGGCTATCAGGACTGCTATTGCTCAGAAAACTCCACCTCCATCATCCCCTTCCTCATCCACTGACTTTATTGTTCTTCACAATGCCAATACTATCTGCTGAGATTCCCCAGAACCCTCTTCCATACCAGCATGACAACTTTGTATACGCCAAGGTAATGGATGAGGAGACAACAGAACTGCAAGATTTACCAGCCAACCCAATTGTGGAAAATGGACTTCCACCACATCTAGTGGCCGAGTACCACTTTGCGAGGTTTCGAACACCTCAACTCCACCAAGGCCTAGTACAATTTCACCAGAAACTGCACACAAGAATGTTCAAGTTCTGAGGCGCAGCTCCAGATCTTGTGGAAGGCAACTTCCAAGCTTGAGAGCTTCCTACTCTTGAAGGTCCTAAACTCTGTAATGTGAACTGCATGGCCTATCCTTTCCAGATTCAACCATGTGAGACTCATGTCAGGTCAATGCACCTGATCAATTCGTTCATGTACAGATCAGAGACTATTGCTGCTGCTTATGAATGAGCCAGATGGGCTTTCCCCTCCAAGACCACTGCTACTACTTCTAACATTTGCATTCATTCTCAAGGTCTTGAAATCTTATGCTGTATGCATTTTCCTCCTACTCTTGTCCCATTTCAACTTTTGGAATCATCTCTCGAGCCTAATTGGCTACCACCTGTGGATGTTATGGCTGATAAATGTGGATTTGTTAAAAGATCAGATGCACCATGGCAAAGCAAATGGAATGAGACATTTGATTCCTACCATTGTTCTATCTTTCATCAAGATCCAGCTTACAAGTCTCACTACTGCATACAGCACCTCTTAAAGTCTGCACAAACTCAAGATGAGCTTGACACTATATATGAAGGACTTAAAGAGAGACCTAGAGCATGAAACTTGCCCTGGCAGATGCCCTCTCTCATCGAGACCATGTCAACACCTCCTTAGATAATGCTAACATTGCTATTGTCCCTTTACCCACTGTCATCAATGCCCTGGACCTCACCCTCGCCCACCACATCCAATCTTCCTCCTCAACTGATCCCCTTGTCCTTTGAGCCATCCAAAATCTATCCAATGACACCCCCCTCTTTCCTTGTTCCTCCCTCTCTGACTGGACCTTTGACAGTGACCATTTGTATTACAAAGAATGCATGTACATATGTTCCACCACCAGCTCGCTCCTCTTTGCTGCATTCCATCCATTCATCCCCCCTCTCTGGTCACCTCAGGTATTTCTGCACTAAGGCTGTTGTTGAATGTGACTTCTGGTGGCCTGGTCTCTCTGTGTTTGTCAACAACTTTGTTGCTGGTTGCTCAGTTTGCCAACAAAACAAGGCCTGCACACATCCTGTCACCCTGCCACTCTCGCCTATCAAGTCTACCTCATTGCTTCCATTCAAACAACTCTCAGTTGATCTTATCACAGACCTCCCTTTTTCTCATGGATATGACTCATTGATGGTCGTGGTTGACCATGGTCTTATGAAGGGGGTAATTCTAGCACCTTGCTCCAAAACTATTGATGCAAATGGGATTTCCCAACTCATTTTTGATCATGTGTTCAAATGCTTCAGACTTCATGATACCATTATCTCTGATTGTGGCCCCCAATTCGCCTCTGCCTTTGCTAGAGAACTTGCTCAAATCCTTAAATATGGTGTTCACCTCTCCACTGCATATCACCCTCAAATGGATGGACAAACCAAATGAACTAATCAAGAAGTTGAGACTTATCTTCAGATCTTTTGTGCCAATAACCCTCACCAATGGTCTAAGTTCCTCACTTCCACTGAATTCCAACACAACTCAGTTCCCCATAGCTTGACCAAAGTCTCTCCCATCTCTCTACTCCTCAGGTATGATCCTCAAGCGTATCCTTCTCTTGGGAAAATCTTTATCCCTGCCCTTGAAAGTTGTCTCTCTTTCCTGGAAACCGCCAGAAAAGAAGCCTTGGCAGCACATTAGTCCGCCTGATGGATCATGATAGAACAATCTTCTAGAAAGTTCTCTCCATGGAAGGTCGGAGATAAGGTATGGTTGGAAGCCACCAATCTCTGAATACCTTACCCTTCCAGGAAACTTGCACCCAAATGCCATGGACCTTTTGAGATTGCTCAGGTACTATCTCCTCTAGTATACAGACTCCACCTTCCTTCCACATGGAAGATTCATGATGTCTTCCATGCTATCCTGCTATCTTCTTATTGCCAAACCGAAGCACATGGTCCCTCCTTCTCCCAACCTCCACCTGATCTAATTGATGCCAAAGAAGAATATGAGGTAGATCACATTGTTTCTCATAAGGGTACCCCTGGCTGAAGATTGTACCTGACCACATGGAAGGGTTATTCCTCTTCTGAAAACACTTGGGAACCTGAAAGTAATCTCTGTCATGCTCCCACACTCCTCCAGGAGTACAAAAGGACTCATGGAATCACATAAGTTTTTCATTCTCCTCCTTTTCTCTTCTTCTAGGAAGTAGTGTCTCTTCGTGAAGTACCCCCCCAGTGAATGAACTTTGTCTTGTTTCCTGATAACTATGTTGTTTCTTTCGTCCTCAATCTCTTTGTCTTCTTTGTCTTCTTCACCATCTACTTTCCTGCTGCGATTACATTGAGTACTTCCTACCTTTTTACCCATCTTTGCCACCCATTCACTCTACACTGCCATCCTCACCAATCCCATAATCCTCCATGTCATCGAGGACCTACCCCTCTTCTACAAAGACCTGATCTGCCAGGAGCTGGTGCTCCTTTTCCATGATGTCTCAACTACTCAACAACACCATGCTTTGGCAGCCCCACAGGATCTGCCTGAGGAATTTGGTGTTCCCCTGCATATGACTATTGCATGTCTCCCCAGTTGTATTTTGTCCATCTTACATCTTCATGGGTTTCATATGTTCGTCAAACGGATTCCTCCCACCATCATCTACCCTACCTTCTGATGAATCTTCCTGGCATGAGGGTGTGATTAGTAACCATCACCAAGTGTCTGCCAGGGAGGCCAATTTGATAATGAGCTGCACTGAGGAAAAGGGAGAGGGGCTCAACTTGAATGCAAAGTGTGAGCATGCCACCACAGTTGCTTGATGCACCAAATTTGCTAACTCTGCAGGCGCGTTCTTGGCACTTTCCTTTCACCTATGCAAGCAGACTCTGTGCATTTGCATATTATCTCTTTACCTAACCACCAGTCCACCATGCCTGAAGCTCCAGAGATTCAAGCCTTTTGTCATTGCATCAAGCAATGGAAAAAGAACCATGTGGGTGGACCTCCCAAAGATAAGTTAGGAGCAGTATTATAAGACTTAATGAATATAACTTCAATGTTAACAGTGCACTTACAATTCTTTCCTTGAGTCTTCACACTTGGCACTGTGCAGTGGTCATACAAGACATGCACTGCTGATAAATTGGATTGTGACTCTTCAATGGAGCCCTGTGATACCACCTATGTGGTTAATCCACATGGTGCAGTCTGGTCAGTCAATAAACCCTTTGAATACCTGGTGAATAAGTCACTTTTGCTGGGTGAAGTTCAAGTCTGCAGGTGTGGCAAAATTATGGCAGTAGCTGCTGGTCATGTAAGTGCATAGGGCTTCATTTTACTATGTTACCATTCTAATATTGCAATGCAAGCATCTTGCCACCATAAGCCTTGGCCTTGAGACACATTGGTTAGGCATGGATGTTGCAGCTTTCCAGTCTTTCTTAGCTGGTGATTCTATTTGACACAATCCAAACTTCCTCCACATAAATCTCCATTTCCAATCCCTGTCCCAGCCCTGCCTTCTCCTACTACATCTTTACTCGCACGCTCTTCTCCTGCTCCTTTGGACACTTCTTCCTCTCTCACTGCAGTTGACCCCAAGTATGGTTTAGATGCAGATGCTGTTGCATGAAATCAGTCCTTTATCATGCATATCAGTAACAATCGCCCAGTAGTATCTTCTACCAGTTGACTTCTTCATGTTCCTGTTGCCTGCCGTCCTGCTTTCCTTCTTACTGAGTGCTTTCAGTGCCTTGGTAGAGGTCACTATAGAAAGGACTGTCCGAACTATGTCTGTTCCCACTGTCAGCTTTCCACCCCCAGACATCCTCAAACCACTTGTTTGTCTATCCAATGTGACTTTTGCAGTCGTTGGGGACATAGTGGCCAGTTCTGTTCTACCAGGATTTGTAACATGTGTGATCAAGGAGGTCATATCACTGATGACTGTCTAGTTAACATTCTTTCCCTGGAATAGGCTACCCATATCTTTGGGCCTTCCACATTGTTTGGATAGAGATTTTTCTAGTGGAGTTTTGATTGAACCTGGAGTTTGATTGTACGAAGGGGGTAATGTTACAATTTGTCTCCTTGCTAGTGGTATCTTTCTGTTTTCACTGCATTGTCAAACTCATCTCCTCTTTGGTATGTTCTCTTATGATTGGATCCATTGTTTGCTTCTCTTTGATTCTCTGAATGATTCTCTCATTGAACTGTAACACCTCATGCCGTTCTCTTTCCTTATCACCAGAAGAGGAATTCCTTTATTACTCATTCTTGCTTACTAGTTTGCTCTTATCTTTGGACAGTATTTGTCATTCTAACCGATTCTCTTGTATCAGTTACATGTTCCCTTTTACTCATTGAAATCCTACTTATTCCATAACCTTCTACACTTATGTGTCTTCTGATATACAGTAAGTAGGCAGCTGCCTGTACTTTGTACTTCATTCTTGATCTATGCAATCTAGCATTCTCTTGCATCCAAAGCAATCAGGTGTGTCATTAGTCACTAGAAGTCTCTTGGACTTGATCTTTTTCTTTCTTGTTGAAACTCAAGGATGAAGTGTCTCTTCATGAGTACATCTCGCATAACATTCAAATAGTCCCTTGTGGGTGATGAAGGTGGCTTTGCATTGGTGGCCATCTTTGATTCATATGTTGTTATACCCCCATTGGATGTTGAACTTGGTGAAGACTTTGACATTGCATAACTTGTCAACAAGGTCAGAGATCAGTGGGAGGGGATAGGCATCACAAATGGTATATTCATTGACATACATATCAGTAGTCCCGACAAGGGCAGAGTCCTCTGTCTTTCTTCTTAACAAAGAAGAAAGGTGATGCTTGTGGGGAGTTGAAAGAGCGAAGCTTTCCAGAGGCAAGGTTTTCATCAAGGAAATCCTCAATAGCTTTTCACTCATCAGGAGAGGGGAGAAGACCTTTCTGATTTTTGGTGTAAATGCATCATCAAGGTTAATATCATGGTCATATGGTCAAGAGGGAGGGACATGGTCAGTAGCCTCTTTAGAGAACACAGAGATGAACTGGGAGTATTCTAGCTAAAGGATTGGTTTTGGTTTGGACTTTTCAGCAGTGGCAGCTAGCTCAGTAGCTGTGGTGAGTTTCACAATGACAGGGGATCCTGCTAGGATGAAACAAGATCCACATCGGATGATTCTGTGTATGGCATGATTTTGTTGTGCACAAATAGTCTTCCATTCATTGTAAGTAAACAGGTGTTGGTCAGAGATGGCATCAACATTGACATGGTGAGGGGGTTGGGGAAAAGGATGAAGGAAATGGGACCCATGTTGTTTCGAGTCAATGGAGAAGGAACAGAAAAGTTCCTGGGATTGGTCAAGGGCTTTGTTGATGGACTGAGTTTTCTCAAACCAGTTGATCATGGGGTTAATTTCCTTAAGTCAAGGAAGTCCAAGGATTACATTCTTATTTCCAAGGCTGAGAACATAGAAGGTAACTCATCAGGCAATCCCTCCAACATTGAGGAAGAGAGTGCTGGAGAAGCAAATTACCCCTCTAGAGTTGATCAAGTTATTGGCATTGCTGGCTTGAACAGGAGTCTTTAGGTGTTGAGTGGGAAGTTTGCATTCCCAGACATATCTCCCATCTAGACATTACATTGTAGGATGTCAACAATCACTGTGCTCATCACTCTAAGAAGGTCATCCAGCTTCTCTGGTATGCTTATAGGCTGCATGTGTGTCCACCTGAGATTTAGCCATCCAATATCTAGTTGGTCTGTGATGCTTGGGCTCCCATTGAACAATGCAGTCTCACATGGGTTGCCAACAACCAGACAACACTCAGGGCTGATCTCTATCAAGGACTAAGGGACCACATGGCTCATGATGGTGCTCAAGACATGGCTCAGGTTGGATGTGTTCTTCATCCCTCCACTCACAAGGGTGGATGGACCTTGCTGTATGCAGTAGCTTCTCCAGGACTCTCTGGCCATCTGTCATGAATACAAGAAGCCTGACCTTTTCCCCACCATGACTGCAAATGGAAGCTGGCCAGAGATCACTCAGAATTTGCTTCCAGGTTTGTTTCTCCCTCATTACATCTGACCACAATCTGACCAACATGTATGACAATAGGTCAAACTGCTGTGGAGGTGGCTGGCTTTGTCTATACCATTGAATACCAAAGGTGTGGTCTCCCCCAGATGCATTTCTTGGTTTTCTTAAAAGAGCCAAACAAGATTCGTACTGTGGGACAAATTGATTATGCACATGGGGTGGCCAGCCATATATTGTCTTTCAGTTCTGTTGAGTATGGTAATTGCACACTAATTGTCTCAGCCACATTGTGGTGCAATGTTGTTATGTATGGTTGTTATTGCATCGTTCAATAGACTCTGTGAGTCCAATGTCTGTTCGCTTTAGTTTCTGACATTGGACTCCAGGTAGTGCTGCAAGTGCCTCACCCCAGAATGCCATGGCAGGGCCATATTCCTTCAACATGGCCATGATGTGCTCAAATAGCATACAATTTGGGCACTGTCCAACCCCATTTGGCAGTGGCCACGCTTGAACAGTAGTATGCTGGCACTCAATGCTGCACTCATTGGTGAATTCAAGCATCACATTGCTCATACTGTATACTCCCCTTCCTTGTCATCTCTCAGCGTCTTGATCTTCCACTCTGTCTGGTTCTCTGCAAACACCTTAAACTGCTTGAAAGCAGCAAAAACATCCGATTTGGCATGAATTGGCAGCACAAAGCAGTATCTCAAGTAGTCATCAAATCATCCTCCAGCCAGACTGTCTCTTTTGAGGTGCTTGACAGAGAGGATAGAGACTATGCCATACCTGCAGGATTTGCCACAGCAGCAGTCCAGGCTGCCATTGCTGTTGGCAAACAGTTCAGAAAGGGAGAAATCTCAAAAAACAGAGGTCATGCTTGACATCCAGGCAGCCCTTACTTCTGGAGAGAATGAACCCTCCAATGAAGAGCTTGTCAGCACCCTCTCATCCTACATCAGCATCCTGGATGACATCCAGCAGTCTTCTGCAGAGAATCAGTCCAGGGAAGCAGCATCTTCCAGTCGAGTTCCAAGAGCCCCTAAACCAAAAGCCCCTATCCAACACTCTTCTTCATTGCCCACTTCCTTCTCCAACCAGGCAGAGCCAGACCCTGATGTTGAGACCATTCCTGCCTCAGGCAACCCAGCAGACTCCAGGAGGCAGCACTCGGTTGACTCAGAATCTTGATGACTGGTCAGCAGACCCCACATTTGTTGTCAGAAAGATCCTGCTCTTTCCTGGGTGCCCAGATGTTTCCCCCCAGACCAGTGGCTCAACATTGTCAAGGGTTATGCAGTCGACCTTTCCAAAGTCCTAGGAGCACACTACTCCTCTGATGAGTTGAGGCCAAACAGTCCCAAGACCTTGGGGAGTGTTCCAACTCTCCATTTGAGTCCCAAAGCAGTCCAATGCAATTACTAGCCATAGGGACTGGGTCATTGCATTCGGAAAGACCATTCAAGCAATCTCTTATGCTCTGCCAGGGAGAAACTCAGAATATATCACCTATCAAGCATATATGACAGGCCTCTTCACCTCTATCACCCTCTCTTTCCACTCTTGAGTCATTGACTTGGATAAAGCCATCAGACTGCGAGCAGCCAATCAAAAGCACCTTCACCTCAGTGACTTTGCCTGCTTTGACGACCTCAGAACCATATTCCTCATCTCATTTGGTGTAGGTCCGGGTGCCCAAGATGAAGAGCAAGGCTCCTCAAAGCGTCATGCAAGACCTGCCCTTCCTGGAGGCAGAGAGCCCTGCCACAACTGGAATAGAGGCACCTGTCGTCACCCAGTATCTGAATGCCCATACTCGCATGTCTGTGATTGCAGTGGGTGTGGGGGAGCTCACAGACGACCAGAGCATCCAAAGCCAAAGCCTGAATCAGGAGCTTAGTAGGGGTCAAAAGTTTAGGAGACACTTCGTGCGGAATCCAGCTGCAGCAGTCAGAAGCAGGACTGTGTGCTGGACAGAGCTTGCTGAATGCCTGCCTTCTCCTCCTGCCCCTGAATTTGACAAGATCGAGGCTTTGGACACCATTCATGGTCATCCTAATCTATTCGCTATTCACTACCCCTATTAATGTCGACCGCTTCAAATCCCTTCTCTCCAGTCATCCCAACCAGCCCTTTCTCCAGTCTGTGTGTTGAGGACTGCATGAGTGTTTCTGGCCCTTTGCCAATATCCATTATGGGGAATGGCCTGTCACATGGGACAACTCCCAGTGCACTCCAAAGACTCCAGATGAGGCAATGTTCCTGCAAGAGCAGATCAACCAGAACGTGCAGCTTGGTCGCTATTCAGAGCCCTTTGGGCCTGATTTGTTGCCAGGAATGTACAGCATGCCCATTCATGCAGTTCCCAAGCCTGGGAGCAGCAAGTTTCATGTGGTTACTGATCACAGTGCTGGTCAGTTTTCTTTAAACCACATGATTTCATGTGAGGACATCGCTGGTGTTATTCTGGACAATGTCCAAGACCTGGGCAATGCTCTTTGCTATCTGAGACAGCAGAATCCTGATCTCAACCTTGTTCTCTGGAAGGCCAATGTTTCTGAGGCCTACAGGCGCATGCCAATGCATCCACTTTGGCAGATCAAGCAGGTCATCTCATTCCATGTCAAGCATTATGTAGATTGCTGCAATGTGTTTGGGGGGCGTGCATCTCAGCATATATGGCTGCGTTCATGTCCCTTGTCATCTGGATCGCTGTCATGAAGTATCTCATCCAACTCCTCTATATCTATGTCGACAACTCATTCTCTGCACAAAAGAGGGGAAAAGGCTCCTAGGTCTCATGAGGGTTTGCATGTCAGGTGAGTCTAAGCTCCAGCTCAGCACAGCTGTTTGAGACTTTGCTCTCCATGGCACAAGATGTCCTTTGAGGGACTTCCCATGCATTACTGGTCACCTTTGTTGGAATCGTAGATACTACAAACGGTGTGCGGTCGTACAGCCACCATATTACCTAATCACGGACTACTTCGTGTTCGAGTACTATACCTTTTACTTTAGTGACTACTAACTAGAGTATTCCACAGGTACTTATATCTATTCAATATAGTGACTACTAACTAGAGTATTCCACAATACATCGCCCAGTCAGAACTCCCTCCTCATCGCTCGCCGTCTCCACTCCCAGTCCCTGCTCCGAACTCTCCATTCCATCCCTGCTCACATGGCTGTCCACCCCTGCTCCATCAGACACCTCTTCCTCTCTCACTGCCGTAGACCCTGAGTATGGCCTTGACGAAGACACGGTAGCCAGGAATCAATCCTTTGTCATACGAATCAGCGACAATCATCCTGTCATCTCATCACCCACTCACCTCCTCAATGTTCCCATTACTCACCGCCCCGCTTCTCTCCTCACTGAATGCTTTCAGTGCTCTGGTACAGGCCACTATCGTAAAGACTGTCCCCTCTATATCTGTCCCCACTGCCACCTCTCCACCCCCGGACATCCTCAGACAGCTTGTCTGTCTACCCAATGCGACCTTTGTGGCCGATGGGGACATAGTGACAGATTTTGCCCCACCAGAACTTGTAACCTATGCGATCGAGAAGGCCACATCGTTGACGATTGTCCAATTAATATTCTTTCCCCTGAGCAGGCTGCCCATATTTTTGGGAGTTCCTCTAACTCTGGAGAGGAGTTTGCCTCGTGGAGTTTTGATCGAACCAGGAGTTCGATTGTACGAGGGGGGTAATGTTACGATTTGTCTCCTGACTAATGGTATCCTCTTGTTCTCTTTCTTTCGCCATACACATCTTCTTTTCGGTATGTGTTCATACGATTGGGTTCATTGCCTAATCCTTTTGAGTTCTTCTAACTCCGCATTCATTGAACTATAACCTTACGCCATTCTTCTTCTACTACTACCAGACGGGGTGATACCTTTACTCATTGTTGCTTATGTTCTTGTTCTTATCTGCAGACAGCCTTTGTCTTCTATCTGATTCTACCATATCGGATATGTGTTCTTTCTTACTCATCATATTCCTACCTGTTCTATAGCCTTCCACACTTACATGTCCTCTGCTATAAGTACTCTGCCGCATGTATAGTAGTCCTCATTCTTGATCTATGCAATCTAGCGTATAACTTGAGTCCATAAGCATTTGGCTTGTGACCTTCAAAACACTCATGCCTTTGATCTTAGTCTCTCTCATTGTTCAAGGATGCAGCGTCTCTTTGTGAGCACCTCCCTTGAGACGACCTCGTTTCACGTCAACCTACAAGTGTACGTCTTGTGTAACAACAGTTGTTGCCAGGAGTCATTGTGGCAGCCCCCAACACCCCATGTTCTTGAAGACACCCTTCAAGAAGCCCCCGACCCTAGTCTTTTCAAGTCTGCGCTTGCCTCTACCCGAGTCAAATGTAACATCATCAGCAAAATCCAGGTTGGCTGTCCAGTACTGTCCAAGACTGGAGAGCACTATGGCACTATGGAGTGAGGGACATGCAAAGCCTGGGTTTTGCTGATGTTGAGAAGTATCAGCCATGGAAGAGGAGGAGAGGCACAGTGAAAACGTCTCACCATCACTGCCAGTGATGGCAGGGATGGTGGGGTCAGGAGGGATGGCAGGGCGATGGCAAGAGGAGCAAGAGGTGAGGGTAACAGTGAAAGTGAAGGTTGAAAGTCTGCTTGACATGTCAGCATGTATAGTAAACTGAAGTGAAGCTGAGCCTGAACCCAAAAATACCTGAAGGTGAAAATTTCAGGTGGGCTGGGACAATGGTCCAGAAGGTGTACTAGATGGCATATAGCAGTGGAAATAACATATATTGAGCGCAGGACATATGGAATATAATCAAACACAAAAAGCACACCGAAAAAATGACTGAAAATGAGTGATATGTATTTGAGGGATCCTCAAGGGGAGGTCTTCAGTGGGCAATGGCGAGCACAGGCCATGCAGCAGTCATGTGATGATGGGAAAGGTACCTGGACATTAGCTGAGCAATGATGATTATGCTGATAGGGATCTAGCTCTTATCTAATCTACATCAGGATCGCTCACACCTTGTTTTTTTCCCAGTGGTTGGGTTACTACTGAGTGCTGCAGTAATCACTGAAGCGGCAAAATTGTGCTCGACTCCCTAAATTAGCACAAGTGTGGCATTGTCACTATGCAATAGAACATTATGCTTGTGCATGTATATTACTCTAGTGGGATTGTAAGGGTATTATGAGTGTTATGTACAAGAAAAATAGCTAGTTACCTTGGTATCCATCATATTAACTCTGCATCCCCAGTGTGCATGTCTCCTGCCTGAATGTACCTAACATTGCCCCAAGCTTGTGAGCAAATGGACTGTTGATTCCCTTTGTGTATTTATGCAAGGTACACACTGTGTGCCAGTGAAGGGAGTGGCTTTACTGGCAATGGGTGGATTCAAGTTGCTGCTGGAGCTCTCCATGCCCTCCCGAACCTTCTTTGCATCCATCACAGCTGTGTATATGTCATGGTCAGTCACATCAAAGATATTGTGTGCTTCCAAAGCTGGATTGAGCAGCTCAGCAAGGTTTCATAATGATGAGGTGTCAATGTGTTGTTGTTGTTTCCCTTTAAAAACACACCAATTACATAATAGAAATCCTTATTTAGAAATATTACAGCAGCAACATATGGGTTATAAGCCACCAAATAGCTATGGAGTATGGGATATGGGTTTTGGGGTCGAAATCCCTGCAAACCAACTTGGGAAATGTGAAAATGTATGTGGTATGAGGGAGTATGGGTTATAGGGGGTGGGGGTTTCAAGGGAGTCTACTGTACCAAGAGCAATGCCTAACACTAACAAGGTTCGACGCCTGCCCTAAAATGTTCCATGGCAACAAGGCCCCTGATTTGTGGTTACGAAGCTAGCCCGCACCCCAGAAATGACCTACCAGTTTCTCGCTGCCAACCCCACATTCCACAAGATTGCTTTCGTCAATGCAGGTGAGCTAGTGCATTATTCCCTCTACTGTAGTTGATGACCCTGTTCGTGCAGACCTTTCCAACTGGTCCTGGGGTCCCAACTGGGATAAAGCTAATGAGGAGTGGCAACAGTTCTTCATGAAGTGGCGCGAAATCGACGACAGCATTTTTCCTCCGGGCTCCAAAGTACTCGAGTTTGATATACCCAACCAGCATCCTTGTCGCACCCTTATCCGTGATTGTTATGTGAAGGCTGAGGAAGTGGTTTGGCAGCAAGCCGCTGATCAGCCCACGGGCAGAGTGATTCTCTCAGGGCAACCAGGAATTGGTACAAACATTTGATCACTGTTTCTGTACACTCTGATCACTCTATTCACAGGGAAGACATTATTCCTCTGGTACCTCCTCATCCGTCTCCTGAGGATGAAGCAACCCGTTCTACTTCATCTAACATGCACCACTTCCTTTCTCTTCTGGGATAGTGCAGTTTACACCACCCCATCAGATTTAGTGCAGCTTCCAATCCCTTTGAATAATTCATTCATTTGGTCACTCTTTGATGTAAAGGATTGGCAGGAACCTCCAGATATTGCCACCTCTATGAGGTGTTTCCTGGTTCAAGCACCATCCCCTTCTGATAGCCAGTACAAAATATGGAGAAAGGAGCGAGATCCCCTTGTCACTGCATTCCCATTATGGACCTGCAAAGAGCTTGAAATCGCGTATGTCATATGAAAGTAGAGTTTCCCACATCTAACATTCTTTCTGTGCAGTGTGCCACTTGATCGTTGATTCCCAGCATTCTGGGAGTACTTGGACAAGTACTGGAGAAATTCCTTACACAGGCAAGATGTACTGGATACTTCTCTCTACTGCAATGCCATATCCTTACTCCAGGAGACCCCCCCAGAAGAGGCGCCAAAATCAATGGACGAGGCATTCGGCATCCTTTTGGACACTATGATCTCACGCTTCGGACCCATTCCCCGAGATGTAATATTTGCAATGTACCGCTTTCACTCAAATATGGAATGACACCAGGCAGCACTCTTAGTCAGATTGCAATAGTTGGAGGGTATTGTGCAGGATATAATCAATGAGCGCCAGTTCTCAGAGACACCCAGCTCGCACCGTGTCGTCTGTCTCAATCCTACCAGCGAAATTGGACAGGAACAGATTTGGAACATGAACTTCAAATCTACATACATCAAGGAACAGCTCTCGGAGCAATACATCGCAACGTCTGATAATGAACTGCGCTCATTCATTAAACGGTTCTCATCTGTACCCCAGGGGAAAGGCCTTGCAGGAACGCTCTTTGAGCCACTTGTTCACTGGGACATTACAGGGAGAACTGGTTCATGGTCATTTTACAAGATGCTGTTGGAAAGCAGGGGCTCTGAATCCATCAAATTTGTTTACGATCCCTCCGCCGTGAAAACCTGTGGTTTTCCGAAAATTTCACAAAAGCAGTTCAAGTTCTCTAAACGTGAGCTTCCTGAACGGCTCGCCAATGACCAGTATTATGTTCCTTCTGAATTCAACTTCCCCTTGATTGATTCTTTTCTCGTCGACCTTGACTTCACTGCTAGGTCTGCTCATCTCTGGGTGCTCCAAATAACCACATCTGAGAAACATGGTGGATCCAAGCAAGGCTATGTGGAGATACGCAAGATCATCCAGACAATTGGCGATGTATTCAAGAAACATGATTTAGATCAGGCCCCTCCGGGAAAGAAGTTGAAGGGGCTGGGAGGCAAGCCTTCGATTCAGGTACACTATGTCTTGGTCTGCCCCGACAGTCAGGTGCAGCCAGGCCTAGAATGGCAGCTTCCCAAGGGTTGGAATGAGGGTAATTTCCAGGCCGACCATTGAGGAGATGGTTGCCTTCTGAAATTTGAGGGTGTTTAGCATTTCTTGATGCCGTTTCAAATCAGTAAAGTCATTATTCATTCTCTACCTTTCCAAGTGTTTGCATGCATTCGGTCCATCCGCACATGTTGTACAAATTCATTCTACTGTGGCAATATAAATGTATTCATTCACCCAACCCGATAATCTACAAACCAAAGGGGATGCAAATAAAGCAAGAAATGCACGATGAATCACATCTGTATGGCTTGCCTAACCACATCCGCGTGGAAAACTGCAATCCTTATGTCTTCTTATGTGACTTTTGCGGCGCTGGTGCAGGTGTAGGCAATCTCGATTCCTTGATCTCGTCTTCCTTCTGCACGTCTCCTAAGCCCTGCTTCTAGAAACATAACCAAACATGCGAGTAATCTTCAGGACAAAACGAGCCAGACACCTACCTTTCCCCTCCCCTTGGACTTCCCCTCCTGTTGTGCCAGTGTCTCAGCCTCCTTCTCAATCATCCCTAACAATGTATTACACCTCCGCTGCAACTCCTGCGTTGACCAACTCTTGAAAAACCAATCAAAGCGAAACACCAGAAACTCAGAAATATCCCACTTGATGCGCTCATACACGTCCTTGATCTGCATTCCATAATGGTTCAACCGACAGAGCAAGTACCGATCTTCTGCTTCAGAATAGACTTTTCCCTTGATCATGGGGTAGTTTGAGTTTGAGTTCCTGCATTGTGTGTTTGACAGAACTGATTTTTTTCGATAATGAAAGCATGTTCAAGTTGAGTGCCTTGCGTCCTCCACCCCGGAAGTCTTCGCCTTCCCATTGTTGCAGTGAACTATCAGACTTGAAGTTACTGAGGTCCTCGAGGTTGAGCCCTTCGTATTTGGTGCTGAGCTCTGCAGTGCACTCTTCGCCATGCTGAATGATGGTTTCGATGTAGTCATTGATAAGCATGCTAACGAAGATCTTAACGACATCGCCGAGACACGCAAGATTAGTACTCACTTGTCGGAAGAGCTGATAATCTTCTCCACGCCGTGCACTATCATGTCAAGGAGCTCATCTTTGCTTGCAGCTGAGTTCCAAGCACATTAAATCAACGCCACCAGAATGATACTTGCCTTTGGATTGCTGCTGTCTACCTTGCTGAATGACAAGCTGGTCAAGACGAAGCTTTTGTGTGGCGCACTCGAGCATACACTCCTCGACACTGCCCTCCGTAATGAAGTGGAAAACATACACTTGCTTCATCTGTCCGATCCGGTGAGCACGGTCCATAGCCTGCAAGTCAGCTTGGGAATTCCTGCACCTGTGGTCAGCACGTTCCATGTTTGTTGATTGGCAGTTAGAGACCTCACCAATCACTATCATAGGGAATGGCAATGTCTGCAGTCATCAAGTTAATACCAAGACCTCCAGCACGGGTAGTCGGCAGAAAGATGAACTTTTCACTAGTATCTGGTTTATCGTACTCATCAATTGCGACGATTCGGTCGTCATGCACAGCACTAGTAGCTGCGAAGTTACAAAGTTTAGAAAATATGACCAGAGCCAGGATTGAACCGGCAACCTCCTAGGTTTATACGAGGTGCTCTACCCACTGAGCTATATGGCCAGGGTACCAATGTTAATGCCAGGGGGTTTGTCTAACAATGTGGGGTTACACCCTCATGGAAATGCCTGCCCGTAGGTCTTACAGTAAATGCACAGAATGCATATTTCCAACACAAAGTCGCCAATTGGAGTTGGAGCACTCGGAACAGGAGCATCAAGCAGGACCTCTTTACATCATATTGACCACCCTAGCATTATGTGTACCTTTGTCACTTGGTAATGTGAGCAAGGGCTTACAAGGGCTTACAAGACCTTCTTAATACAACGACCAAACAATAACACACCGATAAGTATTGACATAGAACATTTCATCTTGATAAGATGGGGTTTTATCACATGGTTTCACAAGGTCTTTATAAGACCTTGCGAAACCATTGCATTATTTTGGAAGTCCATCACCTGCACATGTTGCAGGTCATCTACACAATTCTTATTTTCATAGCCAATATATATCAAATTCACAACTATAGCTAGGCTGTACCACAGGTATGTGTGAGGGATGAAGGCGGGGGGACATGGACAAGGATCAAGATGAGGTGAAAGAAGTGATGGCACATTGCATCTGTACACTCTCATGGCGAGGGCAAATACGACCGCAACAGCTTGCATATGAATGTGTTCAAGTTGTCAGCATTTGTGCTTGTGTTTGTAGGTGAATGGGTTGTCAGTGAGGTGAGGGTGAGGGAGGGCAAGGGCAAGGAGGGTGTGCCAGTCATGATCTGAGTCTGTCATCACAAGGTAGTGGTGGTGGTGGAGGGGGAAGGGTGGGTGAGGGTGTCACCAAGTCACAAGGTGGATGCCAAGGACAAGGGAGAGCATGAGAGCACATCATTGTGTCATCCTTGTTGTCCTTATTGTGTGGAGGTTGCGAGAGTGCTAAATCTCGAATGGTGCAGAGGCAACAGCAAAGGGGAGAACCCAGTGAGAGAGAACACTACTCACTAACTGTTGAAGATACTTTGCAAGACAGTGCTTGTAGAAGTTATCATGCTTTGGGGTGCAAGAGAATTATATTTAAGGGAGTAAGTCCCTGTTATTTATATGTAGAGAATTGTTTATCCTTGTATATATGTAAATGCCATAAAGAGCATAAAAGTTCTATAAGAAGTGTATAAGTAAGCCATTAGCCATAATGATGTGCTATGGTGTGACTATGGTGCAATAAGATGCACCCTGGCAACCCTGTCCTCTTCACAACATGCTTGATTCATTCTGAATCTCACACACAGGGCATGCGGTGAGTGCTTGTACTGTTCATTACCACATGCTCGACCCTGTCATCTTCACAACATGCCTTATCCACCCCTGATCCCACCCACTGGGCATGTGGTGAGTCTCTGATTCCACATGTGCTCATCATGTCTGAAGTTTATGGCTCCGATACTGCAGAGGACCTTTGAGCAAAATCATTTATTCTGAATGTATCCTCATGGTATTTCCCACCTCATTTTTGTGTGTTATTCATGACTGGTGGCTTCTTCCTTCAAGTGTCACCCTGATTGGCTTTGAACCCTCTCATCCCAGAGGGGTTTGACACAACATTGAAGTACATCCCCTGTCTATCGTCTGGCGGAAGCTGAGCAAATGGCATGAGCGAACTTAATATTTGCCCTGAGCAAGGAGCCTCTGAACAAGTGGGTAAGAGTGGGTGCTCATCAGTTAGAGGTGTGTGTCATCATTTCATTGGAGGCATGCAACTCACAACTGATGTCCCTGCAGGACTCAAGTGTTGCCACCTTCCAGGGGACTTCCATGACATCTCCATCTACCAATCACCAAGATGCCCTCGCCTCTGCACAGCACTTACCCAAACCCTCTGCGGAAGCATCAATGCAATCGACATCTAATGTCCCCATCAACCACAGTCCTGAAAAGACCTTACCTGATCCCCCTGCTGAAGTGTTGACGCAAGCCACATTGAATGCCCCAGTTGGTCCCAGTCCTGAACAGACCCTCCCTGCATGTAATCGACAACTACCTACCAGGTACCGAGACGTGCTCCCTGAGCCTCCATTACCTGCGGTTGACCCACAGCCAGCCCTCTCATCCATTTCCATCCTACCACACGTCTTTCTGCACATCTTTGATTCATTCTGTATCCACTTCAACAAGTTTGGCCTTGTGCATGCATACCGACATCGCCCCTCACATGATCTGGACTCATTCATCACTGTGGAGTTAACTCAAAACCCCGAACCCATTGTCCCTAACTCTGTGGAGGCCAAGTGTGGTGATTACTCACTGCCATGGCCATGGCGTAATAAGTCCATCTGGCATCTCATGAAGTGGAAATCCACTGGTAGCAACCTCAAATCCAATGCAGAAGTCACTTGGCTGGTCCATGACATCATCAAAGCCCCAGCCTTCAACATCCAGGAGTTGTCAAGTTTCAATGCCTCCTGCGAGACATCTCATTTTGATGCTGTTGAGAAGGAGATTTCTCCAGAGGGTGTATTTTCAATAGATGGAAACATACGTCCATCGACATCTCTGTCCCTACAAGGGAAAACAAAAAGGAAGGTAATGGCTGGATGTTCTCTGTGGACAGGGTTCTCTACAGACCCATCCTTGATGTCATATAAGCAGTATTTGCAGAGGCATCATCAAGGACTTTCCACCTCACACCTTTCAAGTGGGTCTGGAAATTCCTGTTACAGGTCGTAAACAACATGTGTACAATGAACTGTATGCCTCTGATGCCTGGAATGAAGCCCAAAATGAAATAATGAAGCAGAGAAGAAACAATGGCTGCCAGTTGGAAAGGGTGGTTGCTGGGCTCATATTCTGGTCGGACTCAACTTGCCTCACTCAGTTTGGGCATGCATCAGCATGGTCCATTATCTTTTCTTCAGGAACCTCTCCAAGTACACACAAGCTGACCCACAGTCAGGGTGTTGTCATCCAATTGCATTTATCCCTTTGGTGAGGTTGATTTATTTTTCTCGCACTGGTTTGAAGGTCTCATTGCTTTGAGCAGCTGCCAGAGTCCATCAAGCAGCTGCTGTCCTCAATCACTAACAAGAAGGACAATCATGAACTTTTGACTCATTGCAAGCGAGATCTTTTTCATGCCGTCTGGAGGACCATGCTCAATGATGAATTCGTAGAGGCCTACAAAAATGGCATTGTTGTCAAATGCTTCAACGGGGTCACAAGGAGAGTATACCCCAAAATTTTTACTTACTCAGCCGACTATCCAGAAAAGTGAGTTGTTTTGGTGTCCTAGTGGTCTGAGTACTGAATGGTTGGAAGGGTCATTGTTGCTATCATTTGGGACAAATGGCACTGCCCTTGTCTGTGCTGCCTGATCCCCAAATCGAAGTTCCATCACACAGGTTTCCTCATAGACCTTGTTGCAAGGTTGTCTCACACCCGAACTTACTTACTGGACAAGATCAAACTCGCCCAAAAGGCACTCTACATATGTGCTTGGAAGACCTCTTAAAGGTTTGATGGTGGAAACTATTCTCAAAGGTGAATCCCTTGTTTCCACACTGGTAAGAAACTTCTCTGTTGTCTGGTGTATCTCTGTTGATGACCTCACCATCCCTCTTAGAACTCTTTTTGTGAGCGGCTATCACTCTTGGGATTCAAAATGTTTCCAATCCTCATTATAGACTTACTGCATGAGTTTGAGCTCGGCATACTGAAGTCCGTTCTGGATCCTTCTCTGGTAATCCACAGGTGTCATCTTATTCCAGCATTCATTGATGAACGAATTGATCACTATTACCAAGGGGAGTTTCAGTAGCCAGGCGGCCTTGCGAAACTGATGATTGGGCAAGTTACTATGTGAACATGTGAGTTTTATTTCCCTTGTCATATCAACATAGACAACACTAATATAATTAGATTTGCCAATCAAGACATCTTTGTGTGCTATGCAGTGACTGGTGTGGGTCATGATGTGGTGCATTTAGCAAGACACATACATACATGGGTTGGTTAATGACAACCTACCCACTGACAACAAAGAGGTGGACAGCACCGAGATGGAAGAACCTCAGGTTGGATTGAGTGGAGTGCCCCAAATTGACAATGAAGTTGATGAGGATGAGGCTGGTGAGGGAAGTGACAGCAGCAGGAGCGATACCTCGAATGCCGGTGACTCAGACAATGATGCTGATACATGTTTCTAGCACGGCCTTATCTTACTATTTTACATTGTTGGTCAGAATTTATGCTCTTTCCCCTACCTCATCCATCCCTCTACATGCAAACAGTGAGCACCTTCGCTGTTGCCTCATCCACCTCACCCTCGCCCTCACCCTCGCCATGCAAATGTGAACACATTCATGTTTGCATGCGAGCACCATCGACTCGTTCCCACCTCACTCTCACCCTCACCTTGCCATGCAAATATGATTGACATGCGAGCACCATCACCTCATCCCTGCCTCCTGTTGAAGTTTGACTATATGGACTCACTTACTACAGTCTGACCATGGGATGAGTCACAACTGAGTCATGCTGATGAGTCATGCCTACTAGTGATGAGTCACACTCTTTACCATTGAGTCACATATTATTTCACTCTTCATTATGTCAGTTTGTGCCATATCTGACATACCCCTATTAGTGATACCATGATTATTCATCTTCAACATGGTATCATATCACATCATCATTCAGGTAAGGGGCTACATGTTGAGGCATCAGAACATGCTGAAGTAAAGATGTTGATGGATGTACCTAAGGTGACTTGATAGAAAGACAGTGCCACTGAGGCAGATCTGTGCATGAAAAGTCAGATTGAGGTAAGTATGTGATTGGGTAGAAGTGTGAAAGATGAGGAAGAAAGTTGGTGACAGTAATGGATGGTTAGCTTGACAGATATGACCTGGTCGTCGCATACACATGAAAAACATTCTTCAATTTATAATGTTGAAATAAATAGAGTACTTGGGGGAAAAACAGGCAGCTGGGAGGAAAGTTATACCATATGATTTGGTGGTTGGTATTCGAAGGGAAAATGATGTGGGAGAAGAGGGGGATGGCCAAAATGATCAAAAAATGTCTGTACATAGAAATTCCAAGCGTGAGACATGATAACATACGCCTGTGCTTGCTTTGATTCTTCGCTGAAACTAGGAATGCATGAAAACGACAGGTGTGCACCTGGCCAGGTGGAAAGGAGAACACAAAAACTGTGGAGGACACAAACATTGTCAGTAAATGAATCTGTCAACCTGAGATCACCAGGCTTAGATAGCAAAGCCTCTGACCACAGCACCAGACCCGAACTGCCAGGAAATATGGCGTGCATGAGACTCAGATGCTCTGTACAATGTTCAGCCCATAGCTGAGGTTGGAGTGCTTGGTTGAGGGCATAGAGCTCATAGCACCAACTGATCTTGTAGATCTCCCATAATATCGCTCTGATGAGGCAGGGAGGAGGGTTGCTGAGCAAGGTGATTGGAATGTGTTCGCTGTACCATGCAACAGTTTGGGTTGGGGCAAAAGTTAAACCTTATACCATGGCCGCCATAACATTCCTGAAGATGTCCAGCACAGCCAACTTGCGACCCTTTGCTGAGTTGTTGCACAAGCTGCTTGTGGATGCAGCTTGGAGCTCTTCCTTCAGTGGGGCTTTGTGCAGAATCTCCCTCCAAAGTTGAGGGAAAGGGAATCATGTGGGGGGGTCATGGTCGAGCCGACTGATCCAAAGGGGATGAATGGTCAGCCAATTCATCATGAAGAGCTGGTGGTACTCAGAGGTCTGGCTGGAGATAAGGAGAGCCAGTTCTGGGACATGATATCCTTGATCGACCCCACTGTTCTTCATCCTGGACAGATCTTTGTCCACATACTTCATGGTGTTCTCCCCAACAGGAAGAGGTAGTGGCATCTCAGGCATGTGAATCTCTGTCCACTTGTCATGGCCTCCACCTCCACAGTGACTTCTTTCTAGGCAACAAGCAGAGAAACTCTAAACAAAGGGGCTTCTCCAGACAACTGCTCTTGCCTCCATGGATAGAACACTATTAGCTAAGGATGACTCTCTCTATCTCCTAGATGAAACAGCCCTAGTGACACTAGAAGTGAATCAGTGATAAACTTAGTGTACCAGTAGCGTGGGTTGTTCGCTGATCCTCAACAGGCGTTGCAAAGATCAGAATTGAAGATGCTTCAGACTTGGTGTCTGGTTGGTGAAAGTGTATCCTGGCGATTGCACACAGAATAAAGTTGAGTTCGACTTGGTGGAAAAGTGTAGGATACTAAATCCTAATGAATAGTCAGCAGCTTTATAGCAATGCTGAAATAGTGGGTTGTTCACAAGTCTCTTAGTTCACATGAATGGGTTTCCTAACTTAATCATATTGTAAACATAAGGAGTTGTGGTTTCAAGTCTAGTACTGAACTACCTCTTATCCCTTGAGGTGGATAGTCAGCTAGAGTAGCAGGATTCTCAGTAAGCCTAGTAGCTTAGTATTGCTGGGGATGTGTTCCTTTTGTTACCCAATTTAGGGTTTTCTCCCAAAAGATGCCTTCTATTTCACTTGTCCTAAATTGAGGTACAAGTCTTTACTCCTAACAATTTTTTTAGTAGTGCTAGAGTGGTGGGGGTACTCCTACTCGAGGTCCTCTGTTGGGTATCTACTGTAGTAGGGGAGTTCAAGTAATTGGTTAGATTACTTGGATCTTTGGTTTCCAGATGGATTCTCTGGATGGTTGTAGATGCTCTCTTTATGGCTAGAAACACTCTCCTTTTATACATTTTGTACAGGGCTGTGCTAGCCAAATATGGAGTCCTGGCTGCTTACAAATGCCAAGAGATTGCTGACCAATTCTCAATATGACTCATACTGACTAGGTGTGACTCATCCTGACTCATGCTGTGCAGGGCTGTGCAATACATGATCAGTCTCTCTATGATACTTAGCTATGTACTTAGTGGTAGTAAAGAAATAAAATGAATAGTACTGCTGAGGTCAAGTTGGAGAAAACATTTAATTCCTCCATGACCTGTGGTCAGAATATGGAAAAGAAAATAGGATTATGTAGGTTAGACTCTGGGTGGTATGGCCCTAAATTAGCTAACCAATCGGACCGTGGGAATGTTGTCAAATATGGAAACTCAGGTCCGATGCTCACATGTACTAGGTAGTACTAGTGAGTTGGATGGGGAGAGATATATTCATAACTCCTCTATCCTTTGGTGAAATGATATGAAACTTGGGGGATATGTAGATGATACTATTGGTCATCTATCCCTGCTTTGTTGAGAGATTCCCATCATTGGATGTTTTGGGGAATTCACTCATTTGAATATATATCTGACTTTGCATGGAATCTTTTCTATGCAGGTCAACAGTATGTTAGTCATCAGCTGATGAAAGATGCATCAGAGATGACTTACTTGGCTTGGGATGAGCGTGCTCCTTTTGCGCTGCTCTCCTGGTCTGCACTTGAGTAGGTGCTCTCTGCCCACATTACTGGCAGCTTGGGAGGAGGAGGGTTGAGAGACGGGGTGCTGGATTCCACTGTAGCTATATAGTAACAGCAAGTATGGAGATGACAAAGGTAACTGCCAGGTCCACAATAAAGGCACTCAAAAGAACGACCGGGTTTGCCACCTTCGGAGTACATGCTGCAGATGAGGTGGTCAGGAAATGTATACCTCACTGGTGTCTTGATGATGGTCTGGGAAGTGATGGTGAAATTGGGCCAGATCAACCATACCAGCACACCTGAGTGGAAGAGCTCGTCACAGACTCTGGTGTCTGCAGTAAAACAACCCATCCAATCCGAGTGGACAGGGGGAGGAATGAAAGGAGGGTGGTTGATATGAGGGAGGACGTAGAGGACGCAGTCAGGAATGCCATGATGTCCAAAAGATTGTGTTGGGCTTGAGCCACAAATATGACAACATCATGGAAGGTGAGAGGGTGGTTGAGAAGAACCATAAGATCGTGGTTGATCACCTTGAAAAGGCAAGTGACAAAGTCCTTCTTGTTCCCATGTGTTTTTTTCCAGTTCTTGTACCGTACGGCAGTGATCTGGCACAACAAGGCCACTCCCAGTGCTTTCTCCTGCTTCAGTTGGCCCACAGGAAGGCAGTGTGGGGGAGGGGCTCAAAATCATCAAGGGAAGGGCGATACCATGCCCTGGAGAGAGGGTCAGGGGACAGGTGACATTCGCATCAATGTATGCATTGGTGTATTCAAATTCCTTGCAATATACTTGAGGCCACTGGAAACAGTTGACGGGTCCAAAGCAACCATCTGCACAAGCTTGCAATTCCTCATCACTATTGTGGGGTTTGGGAACAAATAACATGTTAGGAGAGGTGTAAACCATTGTGCCGTCGCTGTTGCAAGTGATCATTTTGGCATCAAGGGAGTTGTAGATAGCTTGTGTGGCAAATGAGCTCAGTACTGCAGAGACAGCCCCGAGAAGACTCACCATTGTCAACACAGGTTTGAGGAGTGTATCTGGTCACAGCAGTGGCCATGATCAATGCAACTACAGAAGGTTATGATGGGATTGTGGATGGTACTGACATGTAACACGACCATGTGTACTTACTTGTTCAAAACACAGAGATGTGCCTTGGAAGTGTGATGCAAAAAAGAGAGGGAAAAGGGAGGGAAATGCTTCAACAAGTCTTCAACCCCACTGATGCACGAAACAAGGGGGCGATGGGGCAACTCAATGGACACACAGCCAAAAGTGTTCTCTATGCGACTCAAAGTCTGGCTGTAGAGATTGGACAAGAGGCCCAAAGCCAACTCTAGGGAAAGGGAGAGCCTCGGCCATGAGAGGGAGGAGACCAGGTTGGCATGCAATCTTGAGGAGTCTTGACAAAGTGTGGTGGCAAGGGTCAGCGAGGGCAGAGACAGCTTTGATGTCTTGAAGCTTGAGTGCAGGGAATGAATCTGGAAAGGAGCATCAGCGTGGAATCAGGGTGAGACAAACAACCACCAATAAATTATATCAGCATGCTCACAATCATTGTTTGACATTTGGAGTGAAACAAACAAACAACAACAAATGAACTCGCCACCACCTCAGGCTTCCACCTCCAAGTAGTGCCAACATGGTCTCCTCCTGGCGAAGGTTCCCCACATTCCCACTTCCCCTGAGTCAATGTTTCACTTCCTGCCCTTGCCGACCCTTGCCACCACGCTTCATCAAGACTCCTCAAGATTGTGTGCTGACCTGGTCTCCTCCCTCCCATGGCCCAGGCTCCCCCTTTTCCCAGAGTTGGCTTTGAGCCTCTCGTCCTAATCTCTGCGGCCAGACTTTGAGTCGTGCAGGGAACACTTTTGGACTGTGTGTCCATCGAGTTGCCCTGTCGCCCCCTTGTTTCATGCATCAGTGGGGTTGAAGACTCATTGAAGTGTTTCCCCTCCCTTTTTCCTCCCTTTTTCACACCACACTTGTGAGGCACTGAGGCACCTCTCTGGGTTTCTCACTAGTTGTAACCTGGCTTTGCTTTACAAGATGGTATGTACTACATATTCATGTACCAATACTAAATACAACCCGTGGTAACCTTCAAGCACCATTGATTACCTCGTACACACCGGTCGCATACTCCAGAACTGTAAGGCATGCCACAGTGGTGACTGCAGTCCAAGATATGTTGGAACTTTTTTTCGGCCATGGTAATGCTGGCATCTTACGACCCCTTACGACCGCCTCATAAGGCATGCTAACCCTAATGTGGCATTATAAGGTTCATTATAAGTTCATTATCATGGCATTCCAATGCAGAATTTTACCTAAATTACTCTAATTTGCATTAACAGGCATGATAATGGGATACGATCTTTTACTAATGTATGCTAAGTCCTTCACATCTCGGCAAGAAAGTTCTGACATAAGCTTCATCTGGGTGCATACATAGTAGTACTTACTGTTCTTCAAGCACCATTGATTCCCTCATATACACTGGTCGCATACTCCAGGACCATAGGACACACCACAGTAGTGACTACGGTGTAAGGTAAGCTTCATCTTTGCACATACATAGCAGTACTTACTGTTATTCTTCTTGTGCCAGGTGACAATATGGTCACCATGCTGCTAGAAACCCCTGCCCAACATAAGAAACAACTTATCAGCACGACAGAGTACCACAATTTGCAGATCATCTAATCTTCACTTCAAGAGATTGTTGATGACAACATCATGAGTTTCACGATCATCCCTCCAGAGCACGATCAGCTCAAACTTCGTGTGATTCAGGAGTTTGCACAGAGAGTCTGTGGATGCATGCAACAAGCACCAGCTCACGGAGAGGTGAGTCAAGCAAGGGAGTCAGTGGAAACCCATGGTAATAGCTTCCCAAGTCCAGGTCATTGTCAGATCAAGATGGATAACTTGGTGGAAGATAGCCACATCAGGGAGATACATGGAATGCGTGCTGAACAACAAGGCAGGATCGAGAGAGAGGTTCCTCAGGTAGGTGAGGCTATTTATTGCATTGAGGATCATCTTGAAGTGACAGAAGGTATTACCTCCTGCATGTAGGTTGAGGACCATAAGACCAGGACAGAGTCACAAGAGTCTTGTAATCGTGTCAGGGAGAATACTCATACCAAGGAAAAGGAAGTCAACAGTCTTCGACCGAAAGGTGAGTGATCTCACGAGACGTCATGCGTGGTGTTCGTGAAACAAGTAGATCTTTTTGTACAGGATGGGCTCAACTCTTGGCATGAAGGATGTCAGCACAATGCAAGACAGCTGTTTGGAAGACTAACCATGCTTGCATACGTCGAACCACCAGTATGTAATTATACAGTTCATGTGGCTCCATGCTCACTGATAAAAATATCATGCATTCCAGTTCATCGGGCAGAACTGACTGAAGAGGCTTCAAAGCCGCAACCATGGGGACAGATGACTAGAGGGGTGAGCGGTGGTTTGTTGGGAGGCGGTGTGTGCCTGCAGAAGACAGGGATGTTTTATATTCCTTGTTAAACTGATGTACCTTGCCAGGATTTCCAGTGGACTTGGAAGGATCACATGCATCAGCTTTTGGCATGCCATCAGTCATGTGTGATCTACATTAGTCCTCCTATCTGAGCCCTCCCTTGACCCTCTTCATTTGTGCTATTTGTTATTTTTTGGAATTCTTGCCGCGCCCCCCTCAGCAGGATACAAAGTGCCATGGTGGTCTTTCATAATAAGACAACCATTAGCATCTGGTCGTGTGTAATCTAACTTGGCCCATTCCTAAGCCCCCCTCCCTCCCTCCCTTTCCCCCCTTTTTGGCACATTTTTCTTTCTTTCTGTGTCTGCATTGGTCAGGATACAAAACCAGGGTTGACTTTTATAGTAAGATCATCAGGTAATCCTGTAATCCTGCCGGAGCATCCAATCTGAGCTCACTATTCATTCCTCAGAAAGATTACACAATAATACAAAGTCCACCAGTCAGGTGAAGGTGGGTGCGACCAGACTGCAGGTACACTTTAGCTACTCAGGTGACCCTCATTGCCACCTCCACTTTCTTTTAAACATTACTTTTAAAGGTTAGCTTGTAAATTTTCACTGCCGGCCCCACATGACCCTCCAGTATGTGATTTTAAGGTATAGTGGTGCAATTCACCACCTTTTGCTTTCATCAGGTGGTCAGGGGAATGTTACAATCTCGACATAGCTTCAGGGCAGGCGGTCTGCAAAGTTTAAGTCTATTCAAAAGCTTCGCTAATAATCCTTCCCACAGATCTGGGTCTGTCAGCCTGAATCTTGGAGGGTAATGACATTGGTAATCTATTGCGTTCATGCAAGCGCTCTTGTCATCACAGGCCATACAAAGTGGTCAGACAATCTGGATCAGAGTAGGTGGTAGGCAGTATCACCGCCTTTGACTCACTGATCACTGACATTGCCGCCATCGTTCCAAGCCCAGTATCTGAAGGTGAGTCACCTATGATCAGGCGAGGGTGCAATTGATGAGACCGCTACATGTTGTGGCAATTATCTAATGCTACTGACCATAATTTTCTGATTAACTTCACATACTGAGATAAGCTCATTCAGTCCCCCAGTGACCCTTGAGCTAACTGACTGATCTGTTTATGTCAGCGCATCCCAGAACTTCTTCAAAACGTAGGCTGTGTGCTGCTTTTGCCAAACTGTCCATGCCTGATTGATGTCCACTGCAACTCCCCCTGCCCAGAATATCGAGACTGCCATTTTGCTGCAATGGATTAATACCTTGCAAGACCAGATTCATGGCCTGCAAAGGGGCAACTGGCTGAGCAGAGGGCAAGTGCCTGTATACTCTTCTACATCCAACTGACTAACATTTTCTCCACAGCACTTCTGGAGACTTTAAGCCCAAAGGTCGCATTATCAAATGCATGGTGTCACTCCATGATACCCTTAATGATATGTTAGTGGAGGCTGACCGATGAGCCCACATTGCTCACACAAGCACTGCTGTCAGCCACACCAATGAGTGTGCAATCCATACTACTTCTTATCAGTATTGCTGATATTGTGGCCAAGTGAGAATCATTTGTACAAATCCTACAAAGAACTATTTTGATGGATCCCCTCCATTCGCAATGTCCCTCAGGTGGATCTCAGAGATGCTATACAGCAAGTAAGTATTTTATTTCCTTTGGCATCATGTGATAGGGTTCATGTGGGTTTAGCTTGGACAGGGAGCTGACAGCGGGCAGACCGATGATACTCATAGGCTTAAAGAGGAGGTGGTCAGCTGGTTCATGCAGTGCCTCCCAAAGCCCGAACCTCCCCTCACTAAAGACGACAAGAGTGGAAGAGGGTTCCACAATGACACAACAGGAAGGCTTTTATGTCCAGTCGACTATGACTGGAACAATGAAATATAAGTGTTTTACATGAGCTGTCTTTCAAAGCTCACTTTTCCAATGATGCAGCCATCAGAAGAACATTTGTGATCTCCATCCTCAATTCCTTGTTACAGCACAATCCTGGCCATTGTTTGTATATGCTGATGGCCAGTTCGACCCGAATGATCCTTCCAAGGGACTGTTCAAGGGTGAACTTTTGGTCTGGGTAAGTTGTTCGCATGAAAGCATGCATTGACTAATTCTCTATACTTCAGGCCTTCAAAGCAATTTTTACTTCCCTGAGCTCTGCAAAAGACTCAGAAAATGTGACCCTGGAGCTCATCTCTTCCAGGAAATGTCATAAAGGTAAAAGATGGACTCGGGCCAATGTGGCCATGCAAATGGGGATGAAGACCATTCAACCATGGGCCATAGCTTAAGTGACTTGTCAGGTGTGTCATTGACTCACTGTAGACATGCCTTTTTGACATTTGGACCATCTGACAGGTTCGTTTTGCCCTGTCCTCTTCTGGATCGTGGGCAATTGTCGAAGGTATTTTCGACACCTGTGAGTTCTATGAAGCCATAGTAGAATGGTTTGAGGGGGCCGAGGAAGAGGATGACCAGAAATTCATCAACGATCTCTTATTATGGTGGAGCAGGTGAGCAGGTGAGCAGAATGGTGTAATAAGTGGTGCTGAATACAGAATGTAGGATGATTTTTGGACCAGGGTTTGCTTTGTGGCTCAAGCAGGACTGCTCTCCCAACAAATCAGTGGCAAGGTCATTGAAGAGGCGATGCATCGCTACCAGCATACAAATTGTACAGTGACCCTCACAAATGTAATAGCATGTATTGCAGCAGGCTCAATGCAAATGAACAAATGTCTTTGTAGTGAATGCAAATATTCAAACTATAGTCAAGTATCATCGATCAGACAGGTATTATTCTCAAATAACTGTTGTTAATCCATTTCATATGGGTTAGAACCTTATTAGCTTACATAAGCAGGCCTTATTTCGGCCTCGAAGTACTGTAGTTTTTCTTTAGTGACTACACTATAGTTTTCTACAATAACAAGCTTCTACTGCTTGCCAACCACTAACTAAAAGACACACATGGTGCACTGGACTAACCATTCCCAACCTTTTCAACAGTTATCAGACTCTAATTGATGTGTTGGAGGGACCAAACTGTCACTGGTGACGATTTTATACCATTACGATATCTCTGCCCCACAGGACTTATTCTTACAATTGTTGATGCTATGCATGGGACCAAGAAACCTTGACCAACTTTGTCATGCCAGGAGAAGTGCTACTTTATTGACAGTCTGATGCCCATTTTCTATAGGACCTACAGTTATCAAGATGGGTATGACTTTGCCTCATGTGTTGAAGAATAGGGTAGAAGCTGGGACTGACTGGGAGCGGATACTAGCCATGGACCTGGACTGAGTGATAATCGATGGGAAGCATCCCATTGATCACTCAGGCCATATAATGTATATTGTACAGACATTTACATATGTACATACACATATAAATGTACATACAGGAGGTAGTCCATATGATGCAATCAGATAATTCCAACATCGTGTTCCATCCCTAGGGACCTTGCCCACTTTCATTGAGTCGTCTGACGTGCAACATAGTTGGCAGTGCAATGCTTATTTTCTATAGGACCTACAGTTATCAATAAAGTTCCCACTTTGCCTCTGATACCATTCTGAGGTTCCTTGACCACTTTCATTGAGCCGAGTGATATTTGCCCATTGTACCATGTTGAGGGTTCTTGACCACTCTCATCAAGGTGGATGTTTATTTTCCATAGGACCTACCATTATCAAGGACTTATTAAGGCCTTATCTTATTTGTAATATATTGTTTCTAATATACAACTTGGTTATTTTACCAAGGCCTTATAAGGCCTTAACGAGATAATTGAATTTCCCTGATGGGCCTGAGGGGCCTGGGCCGATGCTGCGGCTAGCACTCGATGGAAGTAGATATGAGTGTTTGCAACGTCATCAGTGTTTGAGCTATCATTGTCAACTGCCAATAGACCTTGTCAGGGAGAAATGAGCATTGTTAGGAGTGGGAAGAGCGGCGGGCATATATACTAGGGTTTGCATGAGCGTATTCGACGTGCCGGCACAGTCCGCGAGCATTGTGGACATCTTTGGGAGTGGGTGGGTCTGCGGGTGGTGGTGGGAGCGCCGGAGCACGAGAAAATTGAAGGACTGGGAGTGGAATGGGCATTGGAGGTACGCGATGAGAAGATAGGGGTAGAGCCAGGCGAAGAAGCGTGACGCAGTCGGAGTTCGAATCAAACCACATACGAGCAACTTGAACCTGGAGCATGGCAGGACGGTCACTCAAAAGTCCTGGAATTCAATATGCTCTGAGGCACAGAATACCCCATCCGCAGTCACCCATCCTCCAGCGCAGGACATTCGGCTCCCAGTCCACGTCCTCCGCGTCCTTCCGAACAGCGGGATACACGGTCTTGTTCGCTTTGTCCGCAGGCCTGTTCACCGCGTACTATTTGGACGCACGCTCGGCGATACATCGATATGTCTTCACCCCCATCCTGCGGTACGCGTTCGATGCCGAGACAGGCCATAAATTGGCCGTCAAAGTGCTGCGAAGCGGTTTAGCACCTCGCGACCTCGTCCAGGACGACAAATCACTACGGGCACAGGTGGAACATATTTTGTGGACGTAAAGCCCCAGAATACTGACTTGTCATTGCTACAGGTCTTTGGTCAAGAGATAACCAATCCAGTTGGTCTAGCGGCCGGTTTTGACAAGGATGGGGAAGCGATAGACGGTACGTATAACCTTGTCTCTCGTTCCGGTCCGACTGACGGCCGTCGTGACCAGGTCTCTTTAACCTTGGTTTCAGCTGGGTTGAAATCGGGAGTGTGACACCAAAACCTCAGGTATGGACCTAAACTCGCTGATCCCTGGCTGTTCCTCTTTGCAACGACTCAACTGCGCTGGCAGCCAGGCAATCCTAAACCACGTGTCTTCCACCTAGTTTCTGACTCTGCGCTCATAAATCGTTACGGATTCAATTCACAAGGAGCTACCGCAATGATACCGCGCCTACGCGCCCGCATACCCGCATTCCGCGACGCCAATGCAAATACGACTGCCGCTCTACGTCCTGGGTCAATTCTGGCTATCAATCTCGGGAAAAACAAGACGTCCGCTCTAGAGTCTTCGGAAGACTTTGTCACGGGCGTGAAGACGTTCGGTCCTTATGCCGATGTGTTGGTGGTCAACGTGTCGAGTCCCAACACACCAGGACTCCGGTGTGTACAGTGGAGTTCGTCTTTCTGCCTTGGTTTACTCATGTCGAAAAATACGACAGCGGGCTTCAAAATCGGGATCTGTTGGAAAGCTTGCTTGCGGATGTAACAAAGGCTCGTGACGAGCTCGAGCCCTCTCCAATAACGTCCCATCGGCCACGTTTGGTACTCAAGATTGCACCAGACCTTCAAGAAAGCCAGATAATCGAAATGGCAGAAGTCATCAGGAATAGTTCGATCGATGGCGTCATTGTCAGCAACACCACCGTCACCCGGCCATCGTCTTTGATCGACCGTGAGCACCTCTCGTTTTCCACTGGCACCGCCGTTGATCGCATTTGTGAATCGCAGCCAACAAGTCAGAGGTGGGCGGCCTCTCGGGGAAACCGTTGATGCCCTATTCGCTTCAGGCGCTGAAAACGCTCCGCGCACACTTGCCCTCGAGCATTCCGCTTATCGGCTGTGGCGGTATCTCGTCTGGTGCGGACGCGCTCGAGTATGCGCGTGCAGGGGCATCTTTGGTCCAGGTATACACCGGCTTTGGGTATGACGGCGTGGGTACGTGTCGGCGTATTAAGGATGAGCTCATTCCGCTGCTGAAAGCAGAGGGCAAGACATGGAGAGGGGTGGTTGATGAGGCGGTGCAGACGTTGAGGTGGAAGGGGCCGGAGCCTCAGCGGCCCATCTCGGTTGAGCCAGGGGAGGCGACGGTAGGAAAACTCATAGAGGAGGCGGAGGAGCTGAAGGTGTTGCTGGACCAACTGGCGGAGAAAACAGAAGGGACGCACCGCCCTATATGACTACAATAAATGTCTCTCTCAGCGAGATGTCGGTAATGATCCCACGAAACATGTCACCTCAGCGTACACGCTACCTCTTGATCATGTTTGACGTTCGCCAGTGCTTCTGTCGTTGGTAAGTTGCCTTCTACAGCGTAGAGACTTTAGTGCTCCCCGCCAAAAGTGGCGCATGCCAGTGGAAACAAGGCTGTGTGGCCATCGTGGACGCTGGCAGTGCCGTGCTTGCGATGCTACGGATGCTACGTGCCCTCGTCGACCTCCAGGGCGAGCTGCACAACAACTCAATATAGGGTTGTACCTCTCAATACCAACCCCACAGGCTTCCAGACCCGCACCCCATTGCTCTCGGAGATGCCGTCGTACCCCCTCCTCCATACCAACATGCCTGTGCCCACGATGACCTACCCCGGCTTCCCATGTCCGCTCGGAATCCCTCTGTGTGCGAGTCACTGGCATGTCGACAGGTACCACCGAGACGTTGCGTTGCATTATTATCTCATGGCCGACCACACCGCCTTGTCCGCATCGTGGGTCGGGACGCCAGAGGAGGGACGTTGGGATACCCGCGAGACGCAAGTGTCCGCACTGTGACCTTTTGGAGCGATACCTAGGTCTATCAGCCTACAGTACACAGCGTCAGGTCCGGTCTGAATGGGCCCGACATTGCGTATTTTACCCCCGATAGCACCGTCTTTGTCGACGTTTCCCCCGATCCCGATCCCCTCCCACCCTTTCAAAGAAGAGGTATCGGTGGCTCATTTCAATTCTGGGTGTCCAATGAAAAATTCATAGGCCATCTTTATTATTGCACGTTGCTTCCTGGACAGCTTGAGATATTATGGTGCATCGCCTGGCCCTCCTTTTTTTCGCTACTGATCGCATTTTTCAGCGATGACGATTGTCAATGTATTCGTGAAGATCTTCGTGATACGTATGTGTCTTTTCCGACCAGACAGAGGGAGTATAAAGCCGTTCTCCTGTGCCCACCCAAGTTAGGGTCGCATCAAACCCGGACTCCAACTTGAAGCCTGTCCGTTCCTTTTATCTTCCACCCTTTCTTTCTTCATCACTTCGGGCGGACTACTAGTAGTTTTACATGCCACTGGCAGTTGATGTTTGTTGATGTGTTATAAATTGCCACACTACCCCTTTCTCTCACCCTTCTCCTATGAACAAACATGATGTCCGATCCAACAACCTTTTGGTGCTTGGTTGAAGGGGACGACACCCTCTTTTCTATCATTGCCCCTTTGACTACACCCATTGGCGTGTTAAGAGATAGGATCAAGGACAAGCGCAAGAACGGCGTGCTCGGTAGCGTAGGTGCCAAAGATCTGACCCTTTGGAAGGTGAGGATGGCCATGGCCAACGACAGCACAACTGATTCTCCTATAGGTTGATCTCGCACCTCCTCCCGTAGATGAGTTGAAGCATCTCATTGGTGCAGATGTGCCGGGTAGAGTGAAGCTTGATCAAGTGCTCAACGAGGTCTCGAAGTATTGGCCTGCGACCACGCCACCTAACCGCCAACTTATACACATTATCGTACAACTTCCTTCTGGTAAGCGTTGTGTGCATTGGGTTAGCGAGATTTCACTGACCGTGTCTCGATTGTCCCCGACTTTGTCAGCATCGGTCCTTGGCAAGCGATCTCGTGCTGCCCAGAACCCCTTTTGGTTACAGGAACTTCACTCAAAGATTTGGGATCGTAACGACCTTATACCGACACTTTTCCGAGAGGTGAAGGTCACTCGAGCGCATTATGACGAACTTCAAGATCGCCTGAATCAGAAATATCCGGATCGTCACTCCAAGGAGTACGCTGGCCATGCCATAAGCGACAACCTTGACTTCCTTAACTCTCCAGAAGCTTTTCTACCACGACATTCCGACAACAATGAGGATCGAATAAACGATGATGATATGGAGGCAGGGGACGGGAGCGGGAGCGATTTTGAAATTGACTCATTCTTCCCGTCCACTCTCTGCTATTTGGATCTCTCGACGCTCGAGCTGAAGAGGAAGTCGGACCGCTTCCCTCTACCGCTTTTCTGTCGTCAAGAGTACGGTCATATCTCGGAGCTGATCGACAAAAGGCCTCTGAATGGCCTAGGTTCGGTTATGGTTAGTGGTCAACCTGGGACAGGTGAGGTTCTTGTCTCCCCATTTCGCAGGATCTAATTAGCCTTGCCGATACCATCAAGGCAAGACCGCGTATCTGTACCTCAAGATCATCGAGTTTCTAATCGCAGGCCGCCCATTCCTGTACCAAACCAGCGATGGAACTGTCTATCATGTCACCCATAACGGTGTTGAGGTGATCCTGTCGTCTTGGTTACCAGAGGCGCCTATCATTGCCTTTGTCGACGACGACAAGAGGTATATCGAACCCAAAGACGTCATCCGCCATTCCTTAGTGCAATTGGTTGTGGCAACACCCCCAAAAGGCGCATTTCAGCCATGGTTAAATCAGCTACTAGGTAGCATGACAAGCTTTACCACACTTGCAACTAGTCTATGGTCACCCCGCGAACTTTTCCTGACTGGGTTGGTCTTAGCATTTCTTTTTTCAACGCTCGGCTGATTCATTTCTCTAGGATATTCCTTGATCCTCGTGACATCACTTTCGAGCTACTCAAAGAGTCGATCTCGTATTTCGGCTACAACCCTCGTGGATGCTTTGAAGCTTCCTCATCCGTCGCTAACTTGAGAAATATAAAGATGGAGGTTGAGTCTGCGATCAAAATCGTTGCACGCGGCGATATTGTGCGGCTGCTTCTCTCCGCTCAATTGGGCAACTCTGACATCTCCCATACAATTTTCCAAATTTCTCCAACAAATCGGTTACTCTCACATGTCCAGTTTGAAGCTGTCTCGCGATGGGCTTTGGATCTCTTGCTGCAGTATCACGAAGCTGACAAAGCTCATGCGACCGCCGCCTTCTACTACAGCCTTGAAGGGATGATGCCTGAGACAGCGTCACTCCGGGGTCAACTGTTCGCAAGGCAGGTATTTAACTACTTGAATGAAATTCGTACCAGACACACGTTTCCGATACGTGGGTTGACCGACTCCGACCAAACATGGACCTATCGTGGATCCATTGGACACATCACCTTTCAGGAATCGACAGTTTTCAAAGAAATCAAGGAAGCGGTCCAGGATCGAAAGCCACGGCATTTGGTCTCCTTTGTTCGCGACTTTCCGGCCATGGATTCGATCCTCTACAACCCGGATGACCCGGACGCAGTCATTACCTGTATTCAAGTCACGATGAATATGGATCATGCTATTGTAGTCAAGGGTCTTCAGCTTCTTCAGGGATGGTTCAAACTTGGTTCACCGCTTCAAGATCTCCGCCCTACAAGTGCCAAGCCGTGGCGGCTTTTATTTGTTGTGCCGTTAGACATGACGGATACTTTCAAATCGCAAGAGTTGAAAGGTGATACTCCCGAGAACGTATGGGCTGGAAAGGTGCATCAATATGTATTAGGGTTGGAAGAGAAAACTATATTCAAGTGCGAATCTGTTCGAGTGCGGAGTAACAGGTACGGTGTTGAATATCTGTCTTTCAGCACTGCTGATAAATTTGGTGTGTTGTGTTGGTTTACTAGATGAGACGTAGACAATCCATTTGATGGGCCTCTTCCAAGAAACTTTGCCGCAGCTAAACTATGCCTTATTATCACATATTTTCCACATTCGCGTTATACTTTGCCACTCTTTCTTTGACTTCCTAGCATGATCACTTTCTAACTCTCCCGAGCTAAGGCTATGGCCAATTTTAGTGTTGTCGCTCTTGTGTTATCAATTCCTTCTGCTCCCTTTTGACGAGCGTCGAGCAAGGCTGCAAGGGTTTGCTGACACCACCCGAGGAAGTAAGTACCAAACTTGGTACGAACACGCAATCCGGATATTCACTGATGGCCTGGTCGCCGATCGACCAAACCACTAAATCCTACCATTTTCGTCTCCGAGTCTAAGCACCAAGCACCGATACAGCAGCCGGTTCCGGTGCTGTCTTCGTTGTACAAGAAAGTTAAAACGGAAGAGCGCAAAGGGAAGGACGTGAGGCATGAGTGCATGAGTGACGGCCATGGGTAGCTTAGTGAGCGACTTGGGCCAAAGAGCAGAATTCCCTCAATAATCATGTACAAAATGTAGTTAACATGGACGCAGTTCAAGCCTGCAGGAGTCCTCTGATTGTAGCTTGCAGAATTTCCCGCCCAACTTCTTTACCTTCCCCAGTCCAACTTCTGCTGAGAGATGTCACGCGAGAAAGTGCGACAAAAGTAAGGCCAGAGGAAGACTCTTTCACGCCGAGTCCCAATTGAATTCTCGGTAGCGTGAGACCTTGGCGGTGACCGCCCATGCCATGCGTAACAGCAACTGCGTTCGAGCCATGATTCAAAGGCGGTCTTCGATGGGGTGATGGGGATAACCAGTACACCTTCAAGGAAGTCTTGGTCCATCATAGAGTCGGCCCTTTGTAATCCTTGCAACTTTGAGCCCTCCTAGGCCGGGCCGTGGTGGGGGCTTAGGGCCCGGCCTGGGGTTTTGCGAAGCCTGGGGCCGGAACGGGGCTTGGGTGGCTCCGTACCCGTCACGGAACATAACTTGAAGGTCGCGCATCATGTACGTGACCTCATGCTGTGTGGACGCGCGGGAACGGGGGGATGGTGAGCGAGGTGGGAACGGCGTACGACGGCGTGCGATGGCGACGGCGGCGAGGGGAAATGTTCCACACAAGGATGCGAATCAGGCATTTGGGCAAGCTGTACAGGGGTGAGATCGTGTCGTGGTGGTGGTAGCATCGCAGACGCCATCGTGTCGTTGGCATCGTTGACATCGTCATCGTAGGGTAGGCTCTGGTTTTGGCAACAGGTTGGCATTCTTTGGTAGAATCTTTACAGTGTGTTGTATCGTCTCTGGCTGTCAGGTTGTCACTGAGGGAAGTAGAGTCAGTTTTTAAAAGTGACCGTGTCAACAATCACAAGGAAATACGTGTCCTCGTCATTGATCCTGTGGTCACTTCTTTTCAAGGATGGGGTGGTCGTCACTGCATAATATGTACAACCGTTTTGGAAAATGTTGTCGCGGCCAGCGGCCGCGCAAACACACAAAAAAGCACACTCTGATAATTAGCATCCAGGACTTTACAGCACTATTTTTCAACGACTATAAAGAGTTGAAGTACAGGGTAGTGTACATTGTTGCCAAAACCAGAGCTTACCCGCCGTAGCATGCCGCTGTCGCATGCCCTCGTCACTGCCTCACGTCCTTCCCATTGCGTTCTTCCTTTTTAACTTGCTTGGGCGACGACATCACAAACATTGCAAAATTGTGAGATTACATTAGATCGGAATATTTTCTAATATCGCGTGCTATGAACCAGTTTGACATATCATATATCAGGCACCCTTATCCTGGAATCTCAATAAACGCCTTTTCCAAACCGGAAGCAGGCTATTCGAACAAGCACTGTCATTCTGATATCTCCAGATAATGAATTAGATGGGGATCT
>JBBPQL010000185.1:0-43428 GCA_038092515.1 Boletus subparvulus | reverse complement strand
CGATGGCAGAAGCACCTCATTTAGACCATTGCTAGTGGCTTGTGGCTTGTACAGTAGGCTAAGTTTTCAGCGATGGATGCTACATTAGTGAACGGTGACAAACCGGATGGCGATGGTCGCGATCACCTAGATTTGACCCACGACCCAAGAAATCCGGTCTCGCCTATCGCACTTCTCAATGAAATATTCTGCAACTCAAATTTTGTGTATTCAACTTGAATGCAGTCCATAACCCAGACTTGGCATTCCTTTTACTCAGGCCGATGTGAGATGGACATCGAGCACCAAGTAGAGCGACCGTGCAGTTCTCGTCGCAGTGTCGACTTTGAACTCGGAACCCTACCCCCCCACCTCCTAGTTGATGATTGGCGTGTTGCTTGTTATGCGAAACTTCTTGTCATGAAACACGGCCTCCTGGAGTCCTACTTGTCCCTTGTCGCGGTTGCAATGGTCCGACTGTGCCCTGCTATAATTTAGTGTCTAATGTACATTGAGTGCCAACCTTAAAATGGGAGGAGTGTGAGAGGTTAATCAAATGCTTTCAGTCTGGATTTGATCTATCAGTGTATACAGCATCAGGATCCCGAATCATAGGTGGCCGTGAACTTTGTAAAGTAGTCGGAGACTGTTACTACGCGACGTCCAATTCAGCTACCCTCTTCAATGCTTCCTCCACGATGACCTCCGGAAACTCATATTGGATCCAGTGCCCCGCGCCTGGGACCATGACAGGCCGAACGTGAGGGTAAGGGTGAATATCATGGATGGAGCAAATCTTATAGATCGCAGGATCTGCAACCATGACCGTCACTTTCCACTTCTCCGGTACCGCGTCCAAGTAATCGAAAAAGTACCACGGTTGGTTTTGCTGTCGGGAGTAAGCCGATTCGAATCAGCACGAGTTCACCAGGTATGGACAGCACAGACGGCTTCTTACGCTCAAGATGCCGTGTATGGCATCGACGGAACACAGACGTGTGCCGAGTTCCCTATAGATGCTATCTTCGCGCGTCCACAGGGGATTTTCAGCGCCATAAGCTTCTGCCAGTTTGATGTTGACGCAAGAATCAGAGAACAAGTGGTCCTGAATCAGAACCTTCTCTGGTGCGACTTCCATAGGAGGATCGACAAGGATAATTGCTGTTGGGTGTGACGGGGGAAGATGTGAAAAGAGGCCCAGGGTCGCCAATGCACCCAAGGAATGACCGACGATCAAGGAATAGTTCCTTGCCGCGAGGTACGGACGGAGATCTTTCGCGATGGAACTGAGGCGGTAGTCAGTTGACACTCTGGACCCATGCCCGACAAGATTGGGAGCAGTAACCAAGTAGCCTGGTAGCGTTGAGTACTTTTGGTGCCGTGATGCAATATAGCGATCGAGTCTTACCTTGAGCAGCCAAAGAGGACGCAACACGGTGCCATGTATGCGAGGATGATGTTAATCCATGGATTAGAAGTGCGTGCTTGGTGGCAGTAGGTGAACCCCACGTTGTAGCGGAGGGAATGCTGGTCATAATGGTGAGGGAGCAAGGAACGCTAGCGCTCATTTTGGGGCGCGCACTGATAATACTCTGATATGGCAACCTGACACCGCCGGTGTGAGTGTCCGCAGTAACCTTCTTTCATTGCGATTGCAATTTCCGTCTGTGTGACACGGCCACGGCCAGAAAGCTGTTCGTATTATGAGACGAATGATCCACTATCCATCAGTCGACGATCTCCATGAGAGCACCTTTGACGGCCCTGAATGCATGGGATTGGGGGTGTTTGTTCCGGTTCGCAGGCTGGATCACTGGAAATTCAATACTGGCTCATCTGTGGGCAACGTCGATCTGTCCCTGAACACGACGTTACCCAGGATGACACAGCCCTGTGTCATGTTTGGCAGCAGTAAGTGAACATATCGTAGTGGAGGGAAGGCTGGTGCTGAAGTAAGGAGGGGGAAATAGCTCACGCTCGTCTCGCAGCAGGACTCGTATTATGTAGTGATATGGTCTTTATCACGATATGCGGTATCGTGTACACATGAGCTTGAATTCTGAAAAATGTCCTTCGTTGTCGTGTAATCCTCAGGAGAAGCGAGAGGGGGAAAGCCAACCTGATAACTTCGAGTGCCGTGATCCAAACAGCGAACGGGTCGTAGATTGTCAATGAGTAGCCAGGGTCACCTTCTACCACCAAACATGCACTTTTGATCCGTGGACTCTCACATTGCACCGTGTTATGTCCCCTAGGCAGTGAGAATACTGGCGGACAAGACAATCACCTCCGAGCCCACTGCTAGAACCGAACTTTGCAATGAACAAAGCCTTTGGGATAGAAACATGTCGGCACTGTCGGGTCAACCTGGTAACATGAGGTATAGAAAAATTCAACAGAACTCGCAGAGTTCATGACAGGGCAAAGGAATCGCACTGATATGATAATCCACGGCGACGGTACCGAACGTGACCATAGTATGATACACGAGACTAGGGCCCTGATGCAGCGCGGGCGAACAGATGTTGGAAGACACTGCCACGGTCTCACATGTCACAACACGATTGATTTTGAGTTCCCGAAAGCCTCTCCGCATCGCGGCATATGCCATACTGAGGCGGAGCCTGAACAGTATGATTACCATCTACGGTCATGGAGTCACGCTCCCCTCATATTTTTATTTTATTTCGCTGTCTCGGAAGCAAAAGGAATTTGATGCCTTAATTGTAGTTATGTTCCTATTTTTTTCGAGATGCTACTTCCTCCACTGAGCGTAACACCGTTTTTGTTCGATGGAACAAGGTATGTACTAATACCCTGAGGCTGCAGGCCGTTCGGTTATTCCAAGCAACCGTTACCCACACCATATAGGAACCCGCGGCGCATAATTACCGCAGGAAACCCTTCGCACGGGAACGCAAAAGCGCTGCTGGACTGGAAACGGTCCGGTTGGCTCGACTGGTTCGTGGGATCACACCTCATCATAGGTACTACTGTCACTGATGGGCCACCATCTTTTCGTCGGGTCATGCATGCACACAACTCTTCAGGTCACTGCCTCTGCCTACTCCCTTCGATTGCTATAATTGGTAATTCACTTGGAAAGACGGTGGCCGGGGTAGCGGTAGCCCCCTGACAAGAGCTTTTGCAGGCTCGAAACTGCTGCCTATCCCGCCTCTTTGCCTGTCCCTGCGCGTATCGTACACGGCCCTGATCTTCAGAGAGGCTCGACTGACGAGCGCAGCAAACGGGTTCGACAGCCCAGGTCGGCCTCTCCTTCGCACACTGACTAACCTCTACTAGGGTCGCGCTTTGCCCTCCCTAGGCTCCCATGTCGAGGTTCTTCAAACGTTTCATCGGCCAGCCACGTTGAGGACGGAACCGTGTTTACCGGTGAGATTTTACCCAGCTCGAAGTTTATGTACGTAATTGTCGACAATGCTAATTCTATTACCCTACGGCCACTTACCGTTACCAGACTCGAATTCTTCTCCAGAATCCCATCACACATATAATCCGGACAATGTGGCTTGCTACCAGCCTGAGTCCCAGATAAAATAAATTCTCCCTTCCAGAAGGACCACATATTCACATCCCACCTCATCATGTCGTTCTGCATCATCTGTTCCCTTCGCGGGTTTAAATCCTCCCGGCGCATCAACTCAGAACACCAGTGCCATTTCTCTTCCGACCTCACGATAGAGCTAAAGGGCTTGCGCAAATTCTCATTGAACTCAGTATGCACCTTGTGTTTATTGATCCCGACCTCGACTCAGATATCTTCTTGTCGAATAGCTCATGACGCTCGTCGCGTGAGTCATTCCAGACCCTGTAGGTATAGCGCCTTGCTGACGTTCATTCTTAAATAGCATCCTTGCGACCGCGGGAGCAAGATCTGCGCTGCCGGTGGTACTGGCGCTTCTCATTTACACCATCAGCCTTCGTCTCACTGTCAACACTTGCTTCCTCCAGGTAAGTACTTTCATCGACGGTCCCCCGTTCTTCGTCATCTCATGCTCCCTAAGAATTATCCTGCCCTGTCGAGAGTCCTTCATGTTATACCCCTCCTTGGTACATTCTGCATGGCCAGTGTCGAGCTTGTCCATGACATGCAATCGTCCGCACTTGCGGTCGGTGTGCTTTTGCTCAGTGCCTTGCCGTTCATCACTATCGTCTTACATCACGGAAGACAATGTGAGGGAACGCCGTTGCCTATTAGAATGCGGGACACGCCACCTACCATGTCGGGTTCTTCTAATACGACGGTTGTCTCAAACTAGGTTAACAGTGAAGCGAGGCCCGGGTATGCTCTGTAGATGGACCCAGGAAACGTCAAAGAGCGGCCTGTCCAATCCGAGTAGCATACGACCTTGCCGCGCATTTGGAAAACTAGGAAGCCCTTTTTCCCAGTTAAATCTACAAGAAGTGATTAGGATAGAACGGGTTTCAATTACGATTGTATGTAGTAGATGTTCCCATGGGACTGTACACCCTCTCCCCTCGAATGCATAGATGCGCCATGGTATTCTGGAAAGACCACATCATATGGAGTCTGGACATGTCGGGCAGCCTGAGAATGCGACTCAGTGATGCTGAGATCTATCCTCGGTCAAATCTCGGTCAAATTCGAGGATGGACAAGTCACGGCGTACTGGTGCGGAGCTGTCTATTATATTCGAGTTAAATACTATCGGGGATCGAACCTCGGATCGGAAAATGAGACCTTGCTTCTCGAAACGGGCTCGTGGTCTTCGGTATACTGACACGAGGTGAGTGGGGCCGTGACCGTCTACATCCCAGCGTATCACTGGCTCGCCGACACGACCGATCAGAAGGTTGTTTTTACTGGGGGTGGGCTGCTTCCGGCCCCACAATGCAAGATAACCATATCGGACGACTACTGTGACCGTGGATCATTCAATATGCCTCTCAGTCGACAGGTCTCCAGCGGATTCCCCCGATCTTGAATGACCAATAGTACCCTTCGAGACGCATTGATTCAAATCACGAACTCTGGTTTGTGCAAAGCTCACAGAGCAGTGTCAAGCTATTCCAATTCAGCTACGGTCTTCAGTGCCTCCTCAACTATGACGTCAGGAAACTCATACTGGATCCAGTGCCCAGCCCCCGGGACCATGACAGGCCGAACGTGAGGGTAAGGAAGAAGATCTTCGACCGGGCAAAGCTTATAGGTTGCGGGGTCTGCAACCACAATTGTCACTCTCCACTTCATCGAGGTCTTATTGAGATATTCGAAAAAGTGCCACGGCTTGTTTTGCTATGGCAAGAAGCCAAATCAGCACACTGTCGATTCTGACGACGCCACCCTCACCTCAAATATGCCGTGCACCGCGTCGACGGCACACAGACGCGTTCCGAGCTCCCTAAAAATGGCATCTTCGCGTTCCCACAGAGGATTCTCAACAGAATAGGCTTCTGCTTGTTTAAAGTTGACACAGGAATCGGAGAACAAGTGGTCCTGAATCAGAACCTTCTCTGGTGCAACTTCCATAGGAGGATCGACAAGGATAATTGCTGTTGGGTGTGACGGGGGGATATGTAAAAAGAGGCCCAGGGTCGCCAATGCACCCATGGAATGGCCGATGATCAAGGAATAGTTCCTTGCCGCAAGGTATGGACGGAGATCTTCCGCGATGGAACTGAGGCGGTAATCAGTTGACACTCTGGACCCATGCCCGACGAGATTGGGAGCAGTAACCAAGTAGCCTGATAGCGTTGAGTACTTCTGGGCGCCGTGATGCAATATAGCGATCGAGTCTTACCTTGAGCAGCCAAAGAGGACGCAACACGGTGCCATGTATGCGAGGATGATGTTAATCCATGGATTAGAAGTGCGTGCTTGGTGGCAGTGGGTGAACCCCACGTTGTAGCGGAGGGAACGCTGGTCATGATGGTGTGGAGGGAAAATAGCTCGTGCTTGCCTCAATGAAGGAGCCGTATCGAAATAGTCGCTCACCAAGAATGCACCATGTCGCGACCATATATAAGAATGTCCGCATTAACGTTCTTCCGTTAGGCCAGCGTGACCGTGATGCATGGGAAAACCGAGGTAAAACACAGGCTCGAACTGGAAATCCCACATCCGTACTCTGGTTTCTATCAGACTGAAGGACAGGAAACGCGTGCAATAGACGGAGGAAATGACTTAGCTCGTTTCAATTTTTCGTAAGCTCCGCCGAGTCACCAGCTCCATCCGAGGAGCTCTTCCGTTGATGCGGCGATAAGCATGGCGATGGTACCTCTTTACATTAAATTGTCTGCCGCATCAGAGGGCTTCATCCACCGATGAGACCAAGCATCATCAATTCCTGATCGGCCAGGTATCCTAAGTTGTAAAGGGTCACAGTAGGCCAGAAGTCGGATTTTTCTTCAACACGGGAACTTGTCTGATGCACCGGTGGTCGGCAAACACCGCGTTGAATATTCCCAAAATGGCTTTGCAAGACAGCGATTTTGTCGACTTCTGCATCCCCGCATATGAGATTGTGATCATGGACCTACTCACTGGTGCCTGCAGATTATAAGTACTCGCGCAACGAACGTTGACACCGAGCCGGATGGTACGCGTATATAGTTCCATGTTGTACGAGTTTTCTTGTGGGGTTCCGTCCTAGGCGATGTCACGGTGGTGTCCCGACACCCCGTGCGCTCCAGCGCACAACCGAGTCTGGCCCACCCCCAACACACCATAATTATGTAGAAGAGCCATCACTGTAGGAAGTACCAGCCGTTGGTCCATATCCACCTATTCTGGCCGAGTCCAACCCTCCATCGGTATCTCCTCGACGTCCTCCAACCCTTCGATCCACTCAGCATCCGCGAACATAATTGCCATCCCGCCAGCGCCAGGGTTGGATGACGACAAGCCGAACCCGGTGTCGATCCCGCCCCCACGCCCACCCTGAACATCACGCGCGTGCAACTCCCGAATGTCCATGACAAATCAAGTGGTTAGAGTGAACATGAACATAGGCACGTATTGCACGACAGCGGACACTATGATCAGATGCCATCCTCCCAACGTAATATTCCCCAGGCAGCCAATTCGTTAACGAGGCTAAACAGAAGGTTACTGTAACGGATAGTTTTTCGGAGGGTAATTGGTTTGTTTCCGAGCTTGGGTGGAAGCGAAGGGCAGAAAAGATGAGACAGGATTCAGACGTACGCGAGAAAGTAGAAGATGCCTTGCTTGACGAGCAAGTTCATGTACCGATTGGGTTGCCACTGCCTTGTCACGCTGTCCATCTGAAGCGACACCCTTACGGATTGGACGATCGCGAGAATGCACATCACTGCACCATGCGTGATCTGTAGAATGGCGATCACTTTCCCCCAAATGAATGAGGTAGGGTCCACGAAGCAAACCGAAAAGTCAAGTATCTGGATAGTGACCGATTTGCAATGGCCAGCAAGTGGGGTAGTAGTTCATAGCCAGGTTGTATAGTGTGTCATTTATTTAGCCACTGTTTACATACTCCTCGGATCGCTCTGGATGGCAGCAGTGAGGGTGAGGGAGATGATCTCCAGGGAAAGGGTCGTAAGGAGAGCGCCGATGATTAGCCCCGATCGAATGTACATTTCTCATACGCGGAGTATCATCACGACTGCGGTCATAATATTAATCAGAGTTTGCTTTTCAGAAAGTGAGTTACACAATAACTCACAATCGACTGCTCCAAGAAACTGAAGGAATATCCATCCTCTGATGGTAACGATCATTTTACCTTGAAAACAGCCGCGAATAGGGTAGACAGGGAAAGCATAAGGTGTGCTCACAGCTGTTTAGTAAACATAAGTTGCGTTGGGAAGCCCTGATAGGGGTAGGACGAATACTTACGTCTGTTGGGTGTGCGCTTCAGTACGCTCGTTGGGCACCGGGGTCTGAGGAAGCATACCTCTGCAGGGCCAGGTAAGAGGCTACTTCCCACTTGGGGCAGGGTCAAAGTCCGATCATCGTCACATTTAGGCGCCAAACATACGGAGGGCAGAAATTCTGATCGGACCGGTTGGAGTTGGCATTCGGTATGTCCTACAACAACCATACACTCAGATGAAAACATACAGGCTGAAATAACGGACCTATAACAATTCTAATAAGTTGCTGCAGGTCGCGACAACAATTGAAGTTCGATACACACAAAAACGAATAGCGCCGACACCCAGGCCCAGGGTTTGTTCTGTGGTGCTATCAGCAACATGTCGCCTTGCCAAATGGTTGTCTGCTGACCCAAATATATTCTATCTACACGGATTATCAGTGTTGTATATAATGGAGAGGAGTATGTGGTACTATACTTTTTTCGAAAATGCGAGGACTAACAATGTGGAAGTTGTTACATCATATTAGAGCAGAACTCATGACTCACCATAATCATATCCGACGGCAGTAAGGATGGCCACTGAGATAAGGTTGTGATATTAACCTTCCATGAGTGAGGATGAGCATACGGGTCACATAGTCATTCTGCTGAAGGCTAGTCAGCGAAGACTGTAGCGCAGAAGACATGGTCTTGATGAATGTGTAAGAATTTACGGAAGGCCGAAGCATCTTGAATGCGAGGAGACCCGTATGATTCTACCGAGTCGCGGTAGGCCGGAAGTCGGGTCAGGTCGGTTGCGACTCCAACTTGCGACACGACAACTTGTCTGATACGCTGGCGGTCGGCAAACGCCGTGTTGAACACTACACTTCCCAAATTGGTTTTGCAAGACAGCGATTCTCGACTTCTGCGACCCCTAGTAACATGTACTATCCCCGCAGATGCATGAGATCATGGACCTACTCAATGTACTCATCGGTGCCTGCAGATTATACCCGCACAATGAACGTTGACACCGAGATGACAGTCGTGTAACATAGTTCCATGTCGGACAAGCTGTCTTGTGGGATTCCGTCCTAGGCGATGTGGTGTCCCACACCCTGTGCATTGGAACGCACAATGTCGGGCCCACCGGAAAGGAAATACAACACACCATAACGAGTAATTTTGAAAAGTGCTCCGACGCAATCACGCTGAATTACTTCATTCGGTAAGGGGAGCCTCCAAACAACATCGCCACCGAAAGTTACCCAGAGTGGTATCTTTTTCAAGTCCCACGGTGCGAGCGACGAAGCGCCGTCAGCTTGAGGGAGCTGACATACGCATTTCGCACCAGGGTTCATGTCCAGAGGCAATCAAGGCCATCAGCTCGTACAGCATGTCAGTACTTCTTGCCTTCTTGGGTAATTTTGAGGAGTGACGAAAAGCAGCATGTCACGGCTGCCTAGCGGCTTAAAAGGAGGGACCGCCCACCAGGAGAAGGGACGAACACCCACAAAGCATCCTACTCACGTTCATGTTTTTCCCCTCCACCTTGGCATCGGTTGTCATGCCCCTTCCATACACTTATGGTACGGCTGATTCCTCGGATGTTACCGATTCCCTTTGCTTACCTCAGGTGTTTTATCTTATCGGTGCGCTTCGTTACCAACAACTATCACGGGACCAAATTCTGGAACGCGTCGCACATTCGACATCACGCTTCAACTCGTGTTGTTCACGTATTTGGTTCTGTGGGTCCACTAATTATTTTTGCAACAATGAAACCACGAAGTTATTATGGATGGTGGCTCATCCCGGACGCGCTGGAGAGCTGGCGTAGCAACCTCCCCAAATTCTCTCACACCTCAATCCGGGAACGCAATCAATATCCCGCGCTCACATAACACTTCGGACGGCGAGGCCGAAATCGCCGCACATCCCGGTGTCCCCATCGCCGGCGGAAGCAGCGACCAACGCTCACGGATCCGATTCAACACTAGTGCAACTTCTCATCAAAGAACCGTTCTAGATCACAATCTGGATGACCCAGAGAATTTTGATGACGGACCCTATGTGCCACCAAGGGTTGCCCAGGCGGAGCTACAGACCTACCCCGCTCTGGATCCGCGAGTGGGCAATGTTTATGACCCCCCAAATCATGACATCCAACATGTGAGAGTTTATATTGGAATTCGACTCGGGACTAATTCGTTGTCCTGCCCCTTTGCAGTTATATCCATACGAGGGTGGTACGAGTCCCGCAGAGTCACAGAACAGTGTAGAAAGCAATTGGAGTACTTCCTCTTCCTCCTCTGCCCCCAGTCAACGACTTCCCCATGATTATCTCGTAGGGCCGACGGCCCAGTACTCACAGGCCCCACACCAAACTCATCAAAACACCTATCACTACCCCGCCTACCTTGGACAACATCGTGTTGGCTTAGAACACGTCCGATATGCACAACCTTCGAATCCCAGTGGACCTTACTATCGCGCCCCTCCTCAAGACTATCCGATTGGTAGCTTACTATCGCCTGAGATTTTTGACGATGCTGGTGCACGCATCACCATTTCATCTGAAATGAACTACCCCCCAGCGTCTTCGACATCCTCGGCGATTCCTTCCACCAATCAGCCCCCGAATGTTTCCACGTTCTCCGTGTCACCCACCCCCCTCATCGACAGTACTCGCTCCCTTTTTCCTGACGCTGGTCCTTACTTACGCCAGCAGCTCGGACTTTCGGCTCACGAGTCCATCACTCTCGAATCGTTGCCCGATCCTGCTCCGGGAGAAAAGCCATCAACTCCGTTGCCGATGCTAATCAAGTTGGCTATCTACGGTAGCCCCCGTAAACAATTAACGCTCCAGGAGATATATTCCCAACTTGAAAATCGGTTTCAATGGTTTCGGGACCACAAACATGAAAAAGCGTGGAAGGTGTGATTCTTGTTCCCAGTGCCGTGTTTGCCTGACTGAAAGTTATCCTTGGCGCGGACAGAACTCCATAAGACACAACCTTTCGTTGAACAAAGTTTTCCGACACGTTCCTCGTCCAATCACGGAACCTGGCAAAGGCAGCTATTGGCAATTGGACGTTACGGGAGGAGAGGGTTACAAACGTCTTAGGAAGCGTCGACCCAAGAATAGAATGATTGCCTCGGAGGAAGAGGACGAAGAAGCATCTGACACAGAGGAGGATCGCAGGAGTCCTTTGGACCAAGCCGGACCAAGCCGATCCTCGGCTACGCCCGTGGAAGATGTAAGTATCGACCCAGAACTACGAAGCGAAGGTCATGTGGTCGGAGAAGGCCGCACTCGTTCTACAACTAGACGCGCTGGAGGGAGTCCGTACCCCTCACAGTCCCCTCGGTACCAACAAAGTCCGCTTCCGGTCGTTACAGGACAAGACACAATTACGCCTGGACAGCCTCCTATTCGATTCGGCCAACCGTCCCTCCCCACTTACCCTCAGCTTCGACCGCCGGTTACCTCGTCTAGCACGTCCTTTGCAGCCATGTCATCCTCGTCGATGGGGATGACGCCGACCACATCGACGGTCGCGTGTCCTCCATCACAGTACGTGGCTTCGTATGACCGAACAATCCACAACCCTCAGCCACCCCCGCGATCGGGCATCGAGTATTCTGCGCGCTCGTCTCCAGAGTCTTCGTCATCTGGGTCGTCACGAACATGGAATGATGGCCGATCTGCGTCCGAGATGCAAAGATAATCAATGATCGAGATGGCCCCTCCTAACAAGGTAAGCATCTCACCTCCCGCATCCAACCGTTCATCTGACCCGCCGATCAATGATGACTACAGAATGTTTAATTGCCGTTCCTAGTGACTTTGGTTGATGGATTCTCGTGAACCACTTGACGTGCTACACGAAATGACATGCTTTCGCTCCCGTGTTGTATGCTACTATCATCGCTGTTCATCCTATTGATATCCTCCTCTCCGATCTTGCCTCATTTTCCTTCATCAAGCTTTGTTTTTTTTCTCGACGTCCCATCTCAGTTTCATCCCGTACCACTAACTATCGGTTTCTCATCTGTCTCCCTCCTGCTCTCGAACATCGCATATGTTTTTTGTCTCTGTCGCTTTCACTGTTGCTTACGCTAAATGTTGCATCATGTTTCTCAAGTGCTTAAGTGCTTTTCCTTTTTTCTGCCCTCGCGTCGACGAGGTATATCCTCCGAGTCGTATGGGTAATCCCAGTCGTGGACGGTGCACGTCTGCCGCCGCGGGGCTGTTCTCCTTGAATTATAGGGCGATAACCACATTGTATACATACGACAACGCAATGATTTGGATCAATATACCTCAATCTCGTAAATATATGGTTTGCACGTCTATTTTTTTCTCGGGCGCGTGATTGTCCCAACGAATCATTGAGCGTACACATCTAGTCCGCATGACTGATTCTAGGCCTACACAAGCTATTGCGCCTTCCAGCTCCCAGGACCAAAGCCTCGCGCTGTTCCGAGCGCTTCGTCCACGACTTTCATCATCTGCAGCACCTTTTCGTCCTCCCACTTCTTACCCACGATCTGTATGCCCACCGGGATACCCGCCATCGCCACCGGATCGTACGCCGGTGTCGGGCGCGTGTACATCTCTTTCTCAAGGATTGTGGAAGTGCCCGCTGCACCTAGGGCAAAGTCGGCCGGGAGCGCGTCCTTCATGGGGTCAACGCGCGTCACAGGGACGATACCCACAGGCGAGTCGACGACGTTGTAGAGAATAGTACACGCTGCAAGGGGAGAGAGCATTGCACAGCCACTGGACGACGAGGAACGTAAGTGGGTGAGTTGACCTGTACACGATGAACGATGAATGGGAGCGATGCTCACCCGTGGGGGATGGTGGGTAGTGACTGGACCGGCGCGATGATGCCATCGAAGCCGTGCTTATTCCAAACCTGTTCGGAGGGGGTCATCAAGATTGACTCGCGAGATGTCACTCATACTCGCCTCCGTATACCATGCCTTGACAACTTTGTTGCGTCGATCGGTGAACTCCACGAATTCAGATACAGATTTTGTGTATGCGAGTGAAAAGAATTCGGCGAAAACTTGATCCCGGTGGATTGTGCGAGCTGCCCAGCTCATAAAGTAGCGCACAAAACCTTCGTGGTGGATGGATGGTGAGCTACGCAGTTGCCCGGAGGTTAACCAATGTGCATCACTGACCTGGAAGTTTTGGACCTAGAGTCGAGAGAAACAAGCTGGACTCCTATGAAATAAATACTCTTAAAACAAAGGAATCGTATTCTCATAAAGTAACTCGTACTGCGGGGTCAGACTCAAGGGTTGAGAGCATCCTCTTGTAGCCGTCAGCAGTAGTGAGTGCAACGAAAGCGCTCATCGCGTCCCTGCCTACTCGGCCGACATCATGAGCGAGCCTCAGAATACCAAATGACGTGAACATACTCAATGAAGGCACAAATTCGACACATTCATGCCCCTGCGACCTCAAGGCGTTGATCGTTTCCTGGACGGCTCGGACGTTCGCGGGGGAAGATCGCACCATTGTATCTTTTGTATGTAGAATTATCATAAGCTCGGTGTAGCGAAAAGTGGGAAGTAACTTGCCTGAGAAATAGTACCCAAATTTAAGTTTGCTGGGTAATTCAACAGGTCGGAACGGCAGTGGGATAGTTTTGTGGGCGACATCATGTTCACCGAATACAATGCGGCAGAACAATTCGCAGTCTCTGACTGACCTGTCATCTTTGTGAGTAAAGTTGATCAGATTCAATAGGAGGATCCGTACCTCCCCATTGGTCCGTATGATACCCGAATTGCCTCATATCCAGGGTTGCAATCTAGGTGAAGCTAAGTGTTAGCATAGCTTGTGCACGTAGAGTAGAACTTTGGACCATACCCTTCGTGCCATCACTGCTCACCCGGTCAGACGAAGGCTTAATAGAGTAGATGCCGCAGTATGACGTGGGTATACGCAGACTACCTCCGACATCCGAGCCAACGCCGAGTGCGGACCCATCCATTGCTAACAGGGCAGCCTCTGGATATATGCGCACCAAATCAGTTACATCACCAGGCTATAATCAGAGGACGAAAAGCAAACCTCCACCAGAACTGCCTCCAGAAGTATATTTGTCGCCCCACGGATTCGTGGTTCGACCCCAGAGTGTATTGGAGCATTCGAACGCGAACATTGTCTGGGGCACGTTGGTTTTGACGATGATAATGGCTCCCGCTTTTCTGCACTGAGTGACGAGCTTATCGGGGGATGAGTGTAAAACAGGGCATCAGCATGAACGGTTGACTTACGAAGGCATCCTTGATGGATGGTTTGTTGGCCCAATGCGTGAAACCCAGGGTTGTGTCATAACCGACGATTTCATCTGCGCATACATTGAGCATGTCAACGTACTGAACCCCGTAAAGATGCGTACATTGGTCTTTGAAGCTCATTGGAACACCATGGAGAGGTCCTCGCAACTTGCCCGTACGGGAGAATTCTTCGTCGAGCTCTGTCGCCTGCTTCTTCGCGTCTTCAAAGAGGACTAGGACGCACGGACGAAAAGTTGGCACGCCAAACTAGACCTATGCGCTTCCGACTGACCTTCGGTGATGCAGTTCGTCTTGGCTTGAGAAACCACCGCGCGGGCCATGTATGCGTCAAGAACTTGCGACGCCGTCCATTTACCAACGGCGATGTGTTCGACGATCTCTACAGCTGAGAAAGACAGAAAAGTATCACCAGATCGTTCAGACAACGATAAGCGTTGGTTTTTACCTGTCGCGTGCAGAAAGGGGTCATGAGTGTTGCTATCATACGGAGAAGCCAGTGCAAGCGCCTTGTCTCGTGCCGAATGCTTCGAGGAAATATTGGCCTGGCGTTGTGCATTTCCAGAGTTCCCCATGGCGGTAATGAGAGAAGCGGACGTGACTAGAACAATGAGCCAAAGGCGGCGATGTCAAATGTTAAGGGGAAGGAGCGGTGCCAGTGCCACGGTGCCACCACGCAAATTCCGGTGTGTGTTCAGTCTGGGTCGGGCGCGGCGCGGCGCAGTTGACAATTACTCTCGTCGCAGCGCAACTGCCAACGAACACCTCTGACGACGGGCCAACACATATAAAGTACATCAAAGAGATGCTCTGTTTGTCTTACATTGCGAGACGACACCTCGGCAAACAATGCAACTTGGAAGTGGCCAAAGGGCTTTCACCGTAGCAAAACATACACTGCTGGCTTACGGACGTAGTCGCGGAAGGATTGGCTGTCCTCCATCTGGTCTTCGTAATGGTAGGGCAGTCAACGCGAATGCCACTGGCACAACCAAATATCCTGCGAAGCGGAGTCCTCACGCAAACTCGACTATCTTGCCCCGTCCTGTCCAACTAGCATCTCTCGAACGACGAGGTCAAGGTTTCTCATCTCCAGAATCCTCTTGAGCCTCTCCTCCATCTTGTTGCACGGTCCAGTGGAAACTATGCTCGAATTGATGGACGCATGGGCCGCGAGATTGCGCGAGAGAGCTGTCTTGGATAGCATGCTAACAATGCCAGGATCCGAAATGAGTGGGGGTGCAGGGTGCAGGAGATATTGCTTATGCATGCCTGATGAAATTATCAGAGCATGAAAAGGCACAAGATTACCGTGAGCCCACCATCGATATATTCCTTGCACATGCTAGGAATCTTCACGTCCACAACACGCTCACCTCCTTTCAGGGCCACCGCCAGTTTGCGAAGTCCAGGCATCAAGACGCCCGTTCCAAATAGGGAGAGATATTGCAAGTTCTCGAGTAATATAAGAGCAGGTATCGCGTCGTCATTGATCGAGAGATTTCCAGACAAGTCGAGGTGTCGCAACTTGTGTTTCAAAGCTACAATGTGAAATACCCTGAAGAAGCCCATGTTGTAGACTCAAGAAGACCTCAGAATTTTAAACAAACCCTTCGTTCCCGATATCAGTATATGCCAGAACGAGCTTCTCGAGCTGGCGAAGTGGTTGGATATGGGTAAGAGCAAAGTCGTCCCGAAAGCTTCCCCCCGCGAACGATAATGTCTTGAGATGCTTAAACCACCCTGGCTGGCTAAATACTATAGCAGAGGTGGAAATATGGCACTACTCGAGTGCGAGGTCAGGTTCGTACCACGCATAACATCACCCCGAGGCAGGTCTAACTCGTTGATGCCGCGCATTGTAGGCCCGAGGTCCAGATGACGGAATTCTGCGTCATGAAGTGCAGTCAATGTATACTCGTTCAGAGCACCTGAAGGAGTATCAAGTTTGCTTGCAGAGTAGAAATATCTAGGACTATACCCCTCTCTCCAAGCAAATCGACAAAAGCTTGGTGGCGACCTTCGGCGTTGATATCTGACCAGCTGTGCCGAACGCGGGGAAAAACACCCTCGAGGCGTAAAAGGAGGGTTAGCGCTGTTACTCTATCCTCTATGCTGCATTCTCGAGTAGGGACTAATACCTGCGTGTCAGCGGTGAAGGGATGGACAAGCAGGCAGGGTTTAAAATCGATCAGATTACCTGGTATCTCTCCATATCCTTCCTCTGAAACTTGACGAATTTGCTCACCCTGGTCTGGGTACGCCAGCAAGACTGGAGACGAGTGTTCCTGTTTGATGCCGCAAGGTTCCTTCCAGTCGCCATCGGGAATCCCAAACGGGTTTAGCCCCCTCGCAGAGTTCGCATACCTCGCACGTTTTCGGGCCGGGCCCCCTTTGTACAAGGAAGAGGTAAACCTAGCACAGGGGCTCGAGTCGTATGAGATGCTCGTTAACTTGCGTCCAATGAGTTCTTCAGGGTGGTCGTCAGTGACACGATTCCGCCCATAAACAGAGGCATGTATGCTGGGGCTACTCGTTCCCGTATTGCGATTTTTCACACCTTCGTGGTTGTATGCCGAAGTTGCTGCTGATTTTCGAGAGAATGGTGATATAGAGAGATCATTGTCCGAGTCGGAAACTTTAACTGAATGGAACTGGAAGGGGTTTGGACAGTAAAAAGGGTTCTGGTAGTCGATGATCGGCACTTGAAAGCTTGAACGGGGACCATGACAAGACAGAGGAATTGTTGGCGGGGACACTCCATCGAGTTATCGTATTTATCACGTGCGAGTACTGGAGTAGTAGCACTTTGGGGGAACAGGACGTCTATGTCGTCTCATCGACTATGTCGTTCTGTGACATCCATCGTATACGCTGACAGAACTATCTGCTAATATACCCTTATCCTCTACTCCGACTGACATCAAGGGTATGCTGCAGAGCACCGATCACGGCCTCAGCTCATCTGAAGCCACGACCGTGGTACGGAAATGTCCTCTTCAGGGGCGAAGCCAGCCCCGGAAGACTTCCTACAACCGATCGTATTATGTTTGGAGCGGGATAGAGCCTGAGAGGAATCGTATGCGATAAAGTGTAATAGTGCGCTTTTGTATATACATCCCCTGTGACATTCGTCTCGACTGAGGTGGCTATAATTATGATAACCCAATGTAGTTGGTTGCCAGCCGGGTATTTAATTCATCGTTGGAAGACGGCTGAAAACACCTCCCGTGGTCCAAGCAATGAATGAGAGTCAGGCCACCGTCAGGCGTTAATGCGCGATGTGTTGTTTCGACGTGTGCGAGCAACTGTTTCCGACACAGCAGTACACGTACGTTATGTGGATTCCCTCTGGTTTGGCACCCTCCCTCAGATGCATGAACTGCGTGTGAGTCACAGGCCGGACATTGACACACAAACCTTGAATCGCTCGTATTGCACGGATCGCCACGCTTGCACGAAGCTACGACGTGAAACGTGCAAGATGATATACATATCGACCGGAGCATTCAGTGCCGAATCCCCCGTGCAGAGCCAGCACGGCAACACATTGGATGGCGGTAGCACTACATTGACGACCCACAAGGGACACATGCACCAATGACATTGCAGGGGAGGGGGCGAATTCAGCGTATCATGGCGTTTGCTGATAACGCGAGACGCAGAGAGTGCATATACCATGGGTTGCGTGCACTCAGACCTACGGTCCCAAGCTTCAACCCCCATAACCTATACCGTTGGTTCTGAATTCAAAATTCGGTTGGCCATACATACTGACCTTGCAAATGACAAGATCCCATGATCGAGGGGATCACGATGGCTGTTACATTGAGCATAGCCAACTGCCATTTCCGCGGAACGGTGAATAATGTTGCTCTGGCGGATTGACCAGCGGAACGAGATATAAGGCCGTGTAAAGATGTAATGTAATTTCTAAAAATGCAACGGAATATGAACAACCAACCAGGAGGGTATGAGAAAGGGCCGGCAAGGAGCAGGTTGTTTGATAGCAGTATGGAGTTGCTGGAAATGAGTGGACGTAATAAGTCATGAATAGACCACAGGGTGGATCCCTGAACACGACTCGTCGCAAGTCGACGAAGGGGGATATGGCCCACGACATGTAGGAGCAATTGTCCACTCAGTAGACACGACGGAGCCGTCAACGACAAGATGCAAACATACTTCGCCGCAACTTGAATGACATAGGTCTTTGCCATCAAGAGAAACAAGTCGACGCTGCTCTCAGTTCCTTGGTCGACTTGTTGGTGATTTTTCGAAAAGCAGCAAAACAAGACCGACCCATAATAGTGAGTCCGCCCCGAACTTCAAACATCCTCTCCAAATGACAGTAAACCCTTTCCCTTTCCCTCTCGCTTTGATTTCTTTTTCGGCGCCTTTTTAACCTTATCATCTTCGTTACCACTGTCCTGTCCTTCCGTGACGATTCGCCGCTTGAGCTTATTAGAGCTTGTGCTTGATTTTGCTTTCGAGGATGAAAAGGACAGACTGGGAGCAGCCTCTTTCGGCTTAGCAGCACCTTTCGAAGGCAGTTTTTTGTTGTCCTGTTCCGTCGACTCGTCATCAGATATAGGGAGAGGAGGAAGCCCTTTCTCTATTCAAAGAACGCATGAGTGCGGCCAAAAGAGGGCGAGACACACGACGACAAAACCTTTCCGCCTTTCGTTCTCCGCCTCTCGTTCCGTGAGATGTTTCCCAGCTTTCAACACGACCACCTGAGGTTTCTCGTCCTTATCGTCCTCGTCAGCACTTCCAGGATCATCACTTGGGCGCTCTGGGATGGCTGGGCGAACGGGGATGGGAGGTCTGCCTGACCCATCATCATAGTACTGTGGTTCGTCGTCGTCTTCAGATGTTATGCCATTAACTCTGCTGTGGAACTTTTGCAGGAATGCAGGAACGTGAGACTGGTACTGAAGTCGAGAAGAAAGTTGGTGCCTTGTGGGTTCCTTTGAAGCCATTCGAACTGTCAATGTTGGAGATACCGCTGGACGGTGAGACTGTTCCAATCTGGACTAGGTTGCCTTTTCTGGGGTCACTATCATATCGACGATGATTAGCGCAGACTCGGCTACTTACCACCAACACTATTGCTAGCTTGTCCGACAAGTCAAACTGTGGTGTACTAGATGTCTCTTTCCCTGGATGCCCTCAATCATGACATCCTCATCTACATCTTTACTGCACTCTCCATCCCGGAGATTCTCCTCCTTCGACAGGTGGGCATGAATATGTCTTGTCGGGTTTATCGGGGTCCTCATCTCACTCGATAGGTATCTCGACGACTCTATCTAGTATCTGAGCAACACGCCGTTTGGAAGACCGCCTGCACGAACGATATCCTCAGACATGGTATCCCATTCCCCAAACGTTCCCTGACATCGCTCTCTGCCAAGGATCTCGAACGACAGACACTGCGCGCCTACAAACTCGGTCTCAACTGGAGATCCCCCACGATAACGCTTCATCACGTCATATCCACCCCCGTCAAATTCAGGGCTATAGAAGAGATTAGGTTCCTTTCTCGCCGTGGGCGGAGCTGGATTATTACTACTTCTATTGGCATCTGGTGGACCTTGTGTGTCAGGGATTGTGATTCCCTCCAGGTAGTCGCTCAGTGGAGCCCCGAGAAAGCGCTGTTCAATGGTATCGCTGTCAACGCGGATGACCAGTCGGATGCAGCGATCGCTATTTCCATCCACGTTGCTGGGTTTGTGCTGAAGCATGCTCGGGGCTTGGTGTTTTCACTGAACCGTGTCTAGTTGCACGACTGTCGAACTCCTCAGCATCTCTGATGATGACGCGGGTGGTATAACAATCCAGCCCCAAAGGACGTTGGACACGTCCAGCAGACCGATCGCTCTGAATGGGGATATCCTCACCTTGTGCGACCACGATTCTGAAACGTTGATACTGAATTGGAAGACGCAAGAACAAGCGTTGCTAAAGAGTCCCGATACGTGGCAGGTGAAGTGACTGATCTACACAATGCTGTCATCGCTCACTCGGTCATGTGCAGGACAAACCATTGCATGTCGTCTTTTCCCATGGAAGCATCTTCGTCGTGAGGGCTCGCTCCATTTGCATTTTTGAAGAACCCCAGATGGTGTTGCCGGGCGACGATCTCAACATCGTTCTGCCCCGTGTTTTCAAGTCGTTTGGTTGGGTTGACGGTGTATCACTAGCATTGGGACCTTCTGCGCCGCTTTTCCCCATGGGTTCCTCCCAGTCGCCGTTGTCGTTGCTCGTCCGCAACAAGGGAGGCGACCCATGGAGACCCACAGAACAATTTCAATTCATGACGCTGGATGCCGACTTCAATCATACTCCCGGTCACACCTCCCACGAAATCTCTTCAACTGGCCACGAATCTTTATCATTCCCATTCAGTCTGATCTCCACTCTCTCCTCTCACCACCGGGGCCCGCTCCGCTGTAGCGACATGGTCCTTGGGTCCTACGGAACGGCAGTTTGGGTTCAACCCTTGGACTGGGCTGCTGCTGGTTTGGTCACCGACGATAACGTCATGGAGCAATTGTCTACGGTCACGTCGCGCGAGACGCTCGTCGTCGCCCTCTTTCCTGGTTTATTGAATCAAGGATCGTCAGAAGCGCACGTCAAGATCGTTCTCGAATGCAATGGGAGCGGCTGGTCGTGTTTGGACTATGACGAGGCGCGGGGGTTGATAGCGCTGGGTTCGGGTTCGGGTGAGGTCACGGTGTATCGGTTGTGAACGATCGCGAACGCATGTCGTGTTGTTTGTCGTGTTTTACTAACGTTGTCATGATCATATCTCGTTAGAATGGATGAACAAGGTCTTTTTTTTCACCTCGTAGCGGTACTGGCTCCCATCCCAGTCCCGTGCTACGTATATCCAACTCGAACCACGTGTCCTAGTACGTGATTTATTGATCTCTTCCACCCCATGTTTGAAAGCGTTATCTATTCAACCGCCCCTTCTATCTGACGCAGGATCTCTTCGCAATGACATCTAGCTTTGACGGATCGATGGCGCCGACAGATCATGTCACTACAACGCCCTGGGATGATCCTTTACAAAGTTGGCGTGATCTCGCAACGCTCCAAAACTGTGTTACATTGACACGCAGGGTCGCCTGGAAACGCTCACATCTATATCCCTAACATGGATCCTGATTTCCCTTTTCAACCACACACCGCCTCGTGCGCACACATGGATCCAATTGAAAAAAACACGCTGTAGCCCGTCGGTGGCGTCCAAGTAACTTTCCAAGCGAGCGCGCCCACGATAGATTCCATCGTTCCTATCACGATAAACATCAAGTTGGATTCAGAAACGTATGTCCTTCACCGTCCCATTTTATGTCATCCAGCTGACCCCGCCGACGAAGTGCTGCATTTCTGAATCAGTCGGGCTACAAGTTGCCGTCGCTCGTGCTACACGGGGATCCCACCCCTGGATCGAAAAATGGTGGCGTTTTGAATCGATTACGGCGCACCGTGCCAGATCCGTCACGGTGCATGTGCATGTGCTCGTGCTTGTCCTCGACGTCTTCCCCGGCCCCGGTTTCGGATCTTGGGTCGCACCTTCGCGATGCGATACGGGCGATACGGATGTGGCACGACACGCCATCGCCGCATCTTCATCGTATCGGGCCCGATTCGTCGCAGGCGGCGCATATCGGAACGAACGATCACGCGCACGTGTTATCTCGACCCATGTCGCGCTCGACGGGAGCCTAGGGCGTACGCGCGCACGATAGGATGCGAACCGTCGATCGAATCGGCTCGCGGACGACGCGCGCCGCGCTTGCATGTCAGCATCTAGCGTCTAGTATCTCGTGACGAGCTGGCGGACGTCGGTCGACTCGGGGAGGGGCGGGGCGTAAGGGACCTAAACCCAAACCTGAACCCCATCCCGTAACACATTCATGATTAGTACGCCGCGCCACTTGACGCCCGTCCGACCAAGTACAATAGCCGCGTTATCGATCGATATGGTCGCAGAATCATCGAGTCATCACCCTGCGCCGCCGCCAATCGCGAGAGACCTGACCGGTTCCGGTCGACCCTTGCGCATAACGCGCTATGACGGCGCTTTCTCGTCCGAGACGATACGACAAGCTACGACATGGGGGGGCTGCAGGCCGAGTGGCGATCACGGCCGATGTAACAAACGATGCGGCGGCGCAATGCTGCGACCCGTTTTCGGACGGACTCGGATTCTCGGATAGCGCCACTCGCATCTGGTCCGAGACATACAAGGTTAAGATTTGTGATTCGGATTCTTGTACGAAGGGGGAAGAGACAGACGGGGAACGTTATTTCAATCTGCCCAACACCGTGACAAGACGACGTTGTCGAGCGAGACATGGTGCCGGCCAGGCGTGAATCGATCATTGTGGCATGACAATGGACTGTCATCTCACGAAGCCGGCAACCGCCAGAACCGCAGCGCGCACGCCGTACCCGCCTCCTTGCTTTCAACACACGCATTCAGGGTCCCCCCACCAGCCCACTGACAATCATAAATGAACGACTTTCACACGTACATTGATTCCGAATGGGCGTATCCGAAAGATAACCATCGAGACGCCCATAGATGCATACGGACCCAAATCATACAAAGAGTCCCCACATTACGCCATCTTTTTTAGATTCCACCCACGCCCGAGATGTGACCAATCGGAGCTAGATCGGTTTGATCTGATATCGATTAGCAATTACCCTCGTAAAAAAGCAATTTTTTGCCTCGCGGACGCGGGACGGATCTAACCCAGGATGGCCTTCTCTCTCTCTCTCTCACAAAGAGTTATCTATGATCAAGGGTCCAGGTCGCGCTGGCTCGACGGCGCTGCTAGGGCTGTGTCAGGGTCTCCCATGTACATTCAAGTTTAGTCTTGGTGCGTGGCGTCCGCTAGCGATCAAATGAATCCATCACGCGTGTATTAATCAAGGCGCCATCGTCGCTGGGTCCAGAAGCGACGACACCAAGTCCTATCTCGCGCGTGAAATGAAGTGGAATGGAATGGAAGAGCACGGAGGCGAGTGCACACGGCTGTCATGTGCTTCTGAGAGCGTGTGTTGTGGACGGTCGACGATGAACGGTGGGTCCCGACTGTGCCATTCTCCGTCTTTGTGGCTGTGAAAAATGAGAGGGGGGGAGATGATGGGATGTTCTCATCAAATAATGATGATCTTGTGAGACGCGTCGCGGGCGGATTGTGGAGGGACGACGTCGCCGCGAGGGTGCGCGACGGGTGATGTGATGTGATAAGCCTGAAGGCTAGTTTAAACCGGCCATCTGAGGAGCGGTTGTCGTCGTGCACTGCGGGCGAAGGTAATAAATCGACCGCAGCCAGCTGATATTTGCAAAGAAAGCGGATCGGTATCAAGGGCTCCTAGACACGGATCCAGGGCTATGAATGGTCGAGCGACATCCTCGACGGATGCTCGTTGGTCGTTGTCGTTGATTGAGCATCAATGCGGTGCGGTGTAGAACGACCGATGATTGACATCAGGCATGCCTCGCTTACCCAGAGGGCCAGCACGGTCTGTGATTGGCTCCAAGAGCACGCTGGCCACGACAATGTCCGAGCGACTAGCGTAGTGAGTATGATGGACGTTGAGAGAAAGGGATAACTCAGGGCTACAGTGCGACTACGTACGTGGCGGTGTGGGTAAGCGGGGAATGCGATTCTACATTTTATGAAGCCCCCAAAACGTCAGTAAGCACGCCTTGAGAAGAGAAGAGCCGAGGCAAGGAGAAGCAACGACAACAAGGTCGCCGTTCCGATCTTTTCCCTAGACTCCCAAACGAGCTGACCAAAGGTCAAATGAATCATTAGAGAATCGAGAACACACTTGACCGGTAATGACAAGTGAAAATCAAAAGACGTGAAAGACCAGGCCTACGGCACCGACACGTCTTGAGTACGTCAAATTACAATGGCCATGCATACGATCGCGCGACGGCAAATCAAAGCCACGTTAATGAAAGGCAACCTTATTCCCGTGCAAAGACACAGCAAATAAACCTGTGGCTCGCGGCGGATAATTAAGGAGAATGAGGGCAGCCTCGAGAAGGCAATGAAAGGATTCACTCACACGGTTCGGATCATGATAGGTGCTCGCGTGAATTGATCAACGGGAGCAATTTGAACGAGGTTGATGGTTGTCGCCGCGAGTGGTAGCAAGGAATCGAACAGAGACCAAGGCGCCACTGCGGTATGCCGACTTGTGCGGCAAATCGGGATGATCAATGCTCGATGGACGGCTTCGAATGCGGAGACCGCGCGATCTGGAAGCGCGGCTGAGATTGGGATTAGGTTGGATGACACACACTGATTGCATTTCACGGTCATAAATAATGCACATTAGACTCGTTGGTGTGCACGGGTGATCGCAGTGCAGGTTTGAGAGCTGCGGAGTGGAGCGTTCATGTGAACAGAGATGTGACAAGAGGAACTCCCGGTTGTGCGGGCAGGATGACACGTGTTGTTCGCCGCCAAAGGCCGTGGTGTCCACGGGTGTCAAAAAGCGCAGGGCCTTGTCGAGGCACCCGGGCGTGGCAACGAAACTAGTGTGTGAAACGGAGTGTAAACACCACTTTGGGTAGCATCAACTCGACTGCGATACGGTGGTGGATGTGCACGAGGAGGAGGCATCGAACGTGCTGCATCGAGATCCAAATGCGGCATGACGGGACACGTGGAGAGGGGAAAGGCGGTAACACACCGGAGATAAATCTGGCGGGAAGCGCTTTTTACGGCAATCCGGGGTGCCACGGTGCCTCGATTGGGAAATACAAAAAGGGTGCGGAAGAGGAAAGATGGATCGGATTGGATCGCAAGAGACGGGCATGCAGGGGCGTGGAGGGAGTGATGGGCATGATGAGGAATTGGGGTGAGCTGGCGTGCGTGCCAGGGGTGGGCATGGGCCTGGTCTGGGTCTGTGGGTAGAGGGGATATGGCACGCTACCGGACAGCCACGGGAAGTCCTCTTATACACGGATGGGTGAGAGGACGACCCGTCTCCATACAAGGATCGTAGAGAAGACTTGGACGAGGTACGTCGTCCTGCATGCTTGTCCAGGGTGTGCTGGATCGGTGAATCGGGGAATCTGACTTGGCGCGTGGGAAGATACACGACACAGATTTGCATCGTGTCAGCGGGTGCAAGTGAGATCCGTCGCCATCGGGAGATACGGCACGGACGACCATTCCATTCCAAGGCCATACCGCTCCTCTCCTCCGTCCTCTGGCCCAGTCGCTGCTGATCGTCCTTGCTTTTTTTTCTTTCCGTCTTCGATACCGACCGTTGTCTTTTTTTTCTCACTCTCTTCTCACCGCCGCTGGGATCAGGTTCGCCCTGTTGCAGTGTTCCATTTCGCTTGCTGTGCCCGCAGAATCTCGACCTGGCCAGCCGTGGAGGAGATCTAAGTACATCAGTGCGCCGCCATCGTCATCGCCGATATCTCGTTTCGATTCAACGTCATTACACTAGCTATACTAACTCGGTTCCCTGTCGGAAGAACACTGGATGGCCTCTTCGCATGCCCACCACGCCCATGCCCACCGCTATCCCCCGCACCCACCCCCCCACTCAAACCCGTCCGCTCACGTGCCCAACAGCGATTTTCGCCTTCCTCCCCTCAAGAGCCTCAATTTTAAGTATCACCCGCCCCAGCAGCACGACGCGCCTCCCGCCCCAGACCAGCCAGCCTACACTGGATTTGACGTCAGCCAGGACGTGAACGGGTCCAGTACGGCCGCGTCCTCCGCATCGAGCACCAATGGCGCGTCCTTTTCAGCGTTTGGCTACCCGACACCCACGCCGACCTCGGCGCCTGCGTACGTTCACCGCCAGCCGTTCGCGTTTCAGGGCCAGACCTCGACGTCCCAGAGCCAGCAGCAGCAGCAGCACGATCATGACACCTCCGCTTGGCAGCAGCCGCACCCGCATGGCGCCAACCCACCGGCTCATACCCAGACCCCGTCCCAGGTGCACGCCCAAGTCCCCTCGAACCAGACATCGTCCTTTGCGCGCACGTCGCCCCTCGTGCCCACCACCGTCGATCCACCCAGCACGGCGCCCCCGCGTGCACCCTCTGCTTTTCCTGCCCCTCCTCCAAAACACCGTTCCACTCATCCCCTTCAGTCCCCGTACACTCCAAACACCTCTCATTCATACGCCCATTCCTATTCCTCTTCTTCCACCAGCAACGCGCCCTATACGCCATACACCACTTCTCCCGCCTACACAACAAACACAACTTCTCCCACATTCGGTCCCTCTACCTCCCCGTCGTACGGTTCCGCCTCGGCTAATGCTCCCCCTCCATACCCCTCCCATAGTGCGTATCCAACCCCTACCTCCGCCTACCCCCACCCTCCCCCCTCCCCCACTCCAACGCCGACTCAGCCTCCCCAACCGCACCCGCACTCTCCACCCCATTACGTGCCCCCACCTACTTCCGCATCCGTATATGCCTTCGATGATACCAGGTCTAGTACAACGTACGAGAGCCAAGCACAGGCTCCACCGGTTCGCGGACATCTACAAGTCCAGGACACCCGGTATGTAATTCTTGGTGCTGCCTCAACGTGTGCTCACCCTCGTCCGATTCGCCATTCTCAGCGACTCTCGCGTTCCGATTCCAGATCGCGCTCGATACTCACATGCGCAGCCTAAACTTGCTGATGCGCGCATAGATTCTCGTCATGAAATCTATTCTCACCCTGCCCCCACATCTGTGCCCGCGTCCGCAGCTGTCGACGCAAGGCACTCCCAGTCGTACTCTCAGCATGAAACGCGTCCCGGATATTCCCATCAAGCGGACTCTTCGCGTCCTGGAACATCTTATTCCCAAGCACAACCCCCTGCGCACATCCCGCAGCAAACCCAGTCCGAGGTAGCTCGGCATTACCCTCCAGAGCCACGCACGAGCGCATATACCCAGGATACAAAATATACCTACCCCCAGCCGCATGCTCCAGAGCATTCGGCACGCGCAGGTGCCGGGTACGCTCAGGATCATCCTACTCGGGTCGGCTATCAGACAGAGGGCCCAACGCGTCCTCCACACGTACACGACTCGCGCACTGGTTACCCCCACACGCAAGATTCCCATGGCAGTAATAGAGGAACAGGTGCTCCGTATGTTGCAGAGACGAGGCAATCATCTGCGTATGTGTCCACTCAGGACACGAGGCATGGATACGCCGCTTCCGAAACGTCTGCTGTGCCACCGTCTTATGTACCAGCCGAACAAAGGCATGGTCCACCCGCACCTCCTCAGTACGTTCCCAGTACTACTGATCAGCGGTCCTCGTTTGGCGATTCACGTTCTGCCGGTGCGTATCCCGGCAACAGCGAACCTTCTCGGAGTGGGTACACTGCGCCTGATTCTGTTTCAGTCCCAGCGATTGTGCCCTTGCCCCGTCCTCCGCCGCCCCAGCTACCTCCGTCGCAGCATCGCCTCACACGACAGAATGGACAACCACACGGCTACTCATCGACCTTGCCATCGTATCCACCCCAGCATACAACACCAAGCTATAACGGTTCTCCAGCATCCAATTCGCAACAAGCGCCCAGTGCCGCCCCATCACATTCGCAATCGCAATCTTACATTCCGCCGCCACAACCTGCCCCGCATCCATCTCATTCGTCTCATTTATCTCAACCTTCGCATGGCTCTCAACCACCACCCTCCGCGCACCCACCTGCCCAAACTGTCCATTCCACACACCCAACTCAGACTCAAACGCAACCATCGCACTCGCTTCCTCACTCGCAGGCACAGCAACAGATACATCACCCCGAGGCCCCGCGTTCCGCGTATGTTTCTCCAGCGGATACCATGCATGCTAGGGAGGCGAGGTTTCCGATGAGTGCCATAACCGAAGCCGAGCGCGAACGTGAACATGAACGCGAAAGGGAGAGGGAACGTGAACGCGAGAGGGAGCGGGAGCGAGAAAGGGAACGTGAACGGGAGCGGGAGCGGGAGAGTCAGCGCGAACGCGAGCGCGAAAGTCAAAGAGAGCGCGAAAAAGAACGTGAGCGACTAGCGGAGCTGAGGGAAAAAGAACAGAGGGAGAGAGAACGGGATCGAGAGAGGGAGGGCGTCATGCACGAGGTGTTGAAGCATTGTACGATCTTGTACAATTTTGCGGCTCGTTATGGTGAGTGGACATTCGTCCATTGTCCTGGTTCTCTGACCATCTCCCCGACGACGTGCTTCTGACTTTCGTGGTATATGCAGCCCAATCGCAGTCATCGGCACCTCTCGCGCAGCCATCTGCGGAAGAGCTCTCGGAGATGACTCACCGTGCTCAAGAAGTGGTCCGTCTTCTTGAATCCTTGCGAACACCCTCTTCAGGCAAATTAGCAAATGCGTCTACCGCGTCGTCCACTCTAGCTCCCGCCTCCGTGCTCCATTCGTCCATCGCATCATCCGCATTCGGTGACAGAACGAATTCTCATCCCGCTGGTCCTTCGGGTGGAACATCGATCGATCTTGACACGCGCGCTCCCAAACGTCCCTGGGAGGAGACGCAAACCTCCAATAACCTCCCTCACGTCTCCCAACTTCATCTCTCCGCTGGCACAGGTCAAGGGAGCGGACAAGCAGCTGCGGATCGCAGTGCTGCCGAGAAAGACATGGAGATCATTCGCACCAAGCGCGCGCTCACCACAAGCTTGGCGGCTGCAGCCGCAGCCGCTGGTGGCACTGGCTCTGTGGCAGGGTCTATTGGAGGCGCGGTCGGTGCTGGCAAGAACAAGTATCGAAAGAGAAGTGTGAGTTGCGTTTCCATGATTCGAGGGCGTCACTGAGTGGACTTGCAACGCTAGCGCGCGACACCACCTGGCAAGTGTCACTCGTGTAATATTAGAGAAACGCCAGAGTGGCGGCGAGGCCCGGATGGTGCCCGGACGTTGTGTAATGCCTGCGGTCTTCGTGCGTATCGTCTGCCGTGATATGTGACCTCCCATGTTTACTTTTTTTTACAGATTACGCGAAGCTCGTGCGCAAACGCGATAAAGCACACGCTGCAGATGGCGGGTCCGGAACGGTAATGCGCATAGACATGGATATGCTCCGTGCCTCTGCCCGCGCTGCAGAAAACGAAAAAGCTGCCCGAGCTGCTGCGAGCGGGGCCAATCCCGGTGGGAGCTCTGGCAATAGCTCGAACGAGAACGGAGAGATGGACAAGATGAGCGTACACACGGGCTCCTTCCAGATCCTGCCTATGAATATGAACATGGAGAACGATTCGGGGTCGGGACAGGGACAACAAGGACCACCAAAGACCCAAAGCCAAACGCAGTCACAACAACCACAACTGCAGGCCTCGCAATCTTCGACGACGCAGCTTCCTCCGCCTGCGAGTTCTTCGGGGACGCCGCATCTTCATCCGCACGGGGCGGGGTCTGGACAGGGCCACGCGTTGCCGCCTCCGCATGCGCACGGTCCGGCGTCCCAGGGCAATGCGCATTATTCTCATTCTCAGAGTCAGACCCGTACGCATGGTGGGCCGCCGCCGCCGCCATGGGCGGGTAAGGCGTATGGACAGGAGGTGCAGCATTCACAACAGTCGTTTATCCGGACATCGCACTCGGTGTCGAGCGGGGCGTCGCCACCTTGATAACCATGTGTTGCGTAGTGCGTTTCCAACCAAGGAAGAGGAAGAGGAGCCCCCCAAAAAATTGACGTTGGACGTTTGATCATCCATGTTTACGAATTGCACATACCCTCGATGTCTCATGTTCGTGTTTCGGTTTTTTCGGTCTTGGTCGATTTTGTGCTTGTTAAATTAGTTTTCGTGACATGTTTTTTTTTTGTATAGCGATGCATGCGACGCCTCGTTTTAATGATGTAGGATTGTAAATAGGAAGTCACTGCATTTTTGTTCTGGTATGAGGGGGAGACGAGCGACCTCGATTGTTTTTGGTCGCTGGCCCGATTTATGCTCGTCGATCGAGCGTCGTTCAAACGTCCGGCTTTACAACCCCCTCTTTACGCATATATATATATTTCGTCCAGTACAGTATATTTACCGTACGTTGCAAAAACGCGTCAACAAAAAAAGTCCTCGCTGTCATTCGTCCGAGTACGTGCTGATCATGGCACGGTCATGCCAAGGGACAGGGGAGGGGACGAAGAGAGATGAGATGAGATCGTGGAGGCCAGCGTGTATGGGCATTCTGAGACGTCGGGTACCGGTGCCACGCCAGACCGACCGATTCAGGGTGGCAGCGTGTGGGCAGGGGGCAGGGGTCAACGCGCGCGTGCAGCGATTGTGCTCGTCCGATCTCTCTCGTCGCCGGCGCGATCGTCCCCCTTGCCCCACGTCATCGATCGAAGGGGGTAGGGGTGCGTTTACACGATATCACGAGTGCATCGATCGGCGTGTGGACCCAGTTCCGGATTATCGTATCCATCTCGTATCCATACTATCCATCCATCACCGATACGCCACCGGGGGGCGTCCGCATCGGGCGTATCGTCGATGGCGCGTCGTGGATGACACGACGAGACCTGGGCACTGCCTGACGTGCGTGCGTATATCACGCGTTCTGGGGGCAGCGTCGTGGCGTTTCCGAGAGGTTTGTATGGTTTTCAACTGTGTCTCGTGTTTTGGTGTCGGTATTGTCCCCGGGCCGCCGCATCGGGGAACGGGGGAGCTGGATGGGGATAGTCTCTCGTAGGCAGGAAGATAGTCGTTCCTACTCTGATAGGATGGTGATACTTGTACGACGCAGCGGCGAGTGTGACTTTTTCCAAAGTGGAGCGGTGCGTCACGGGTTGGAATACCGGATGACCCATCGTGCGTCTTGAAAGAACCTCGTCGTTCGGGCCGCTGTCAGGTGAGGCAAGCGGAGAACCTTGCATCAAGGACGGCGTTCAAAGAGGAAGGAAGGACTCGGAGGGAATGTGCAACGTTCGGCGAGGGTGGTTTCGACGGTAATGGCGAAAGAAACGAAACACGAAACACGCAAAAAAAGGTCGGACACGAGAACGGTCGGTTCGACTCCAACTCCGTCCGAGTTCAGCGGTGGGGACGTCGGTGGGGCCGCTGAGCCCTGTCGGACGAGCAGCATATAGGATCGAAGGGCGTGCAGCGGTGAAAAGGACGAGGACGAGCCTGAGGGACCGTCACGGTGACGCGCGCTGTGCGATCATGATGAGAAAGAGAAGCAAAAGCGTTGCAGAGACGTTGCCGGGTGGACGCCACGGTCGACATCACGGGCTAGAAACGGCACCTGTTGCCCAAAGTCGTAGTCACCGTGACATGGGTACGAACACGAGGGGGTTCGTGATGCATGTGTTCGCCCGTCAAGCTTCAAGGTGAACGAGGGTGGCTGAGTCAACTCAGTTGAAAGGGTACGCTCTGGTGCCGCGGACACTGAGTCAGAGGATGGTGATGAAACGCCACGAAGCATGGAACGTTGCTCCAGGCAACGTTTGAGCCCTCGGGTCGGGTAGAGAAGTTAACCGCACACGGAAAGCGACGAGGCAAACTTACTGCAATCTAACATCCCTCCGCGTTGGTCTGGTGACCAGATCTGTGTGGGACTCGGATGTTACTAGCCGTCGATCGATAAGTCCGCGTGGATATTCCGAGGACTCGGAGTCCACGTTAACGGCTATCTTGAGTACAAAATCTTTCCAAGCCCCGGGAGGCTCCCCAAAGGTACCCTTGAAGCTTTCCGTGGTTATTACCCTGTGAAGGCGAGCGCGCAAGTCAATGTGTCTTTATCGTTTCGAGCCACTATATCTCGTTGAAACAGTGCCAGGTCTGATCTTCCAACCCGAAATGGCAACAGGCGCATGGGCGCTCTCCACCCACGCAGTCTTCGCACCTTTGCTTCCCTGGCTTCCCGCGTTCTCAAACTAAGCCCTATTTACACCGACGGCGGCGAGGTGGAGTAAACCGCTATCATTAAGATACGCTACTAGCTGATATATAAGAACATGCGAACGCAAAACCGTTCCTGGATTCATTCAACTCAAACGACACCATCTCTGAAATTTGAATCCACTGTTCATTTCCGTATGACCAAACCCGGACCGTCCTGACGCTTCATCACTGGATGGAACAAGAAATGCCATTTCAGATTTGCCACTGGCACATGGTGCATGAAGCCAGAGCCCAGTTCAGTGGCTCTGTAGATGTACCTGAGCGTGGCCTTGTCGAAGCCTTCGAATCAGACTTCGAGTCTCTACTCAGATCTCGGAATTCCGGGTCCACACTCATTGCCCTCACCTTGTCAGATTTGCTGCGCTCGAGGCAGGGATGACATCCCGCCTGCAGTGGCAGTGGGCGTCTGCGCCGCAGTGATCAATTGAATAAAGTTCCGCGGGACATTATGCGACATTCCAGCCGATCTCGACAGCTGTATCGTCTGGTGATCGTGATTACTTTCCTTGACATCCTCACCACGCCCTGTCCGCGCATGGTTACTGCAATCGACGGCTGTCAATGTACCGATCAGTTTCAAGTTGACAACGACACCTTTTTAGCCGTTGGGTTGGTTACAATTGGCAATACTGTGACGGAAATCAAGTACTTCCGCGCCGCAAGAGATCAAGAATCCCACAGCGAGATGTGTCTTGGTCATGAAACAAGGCTTCACGGTCGGTATTCGATCCGATTTTGAATATGAGATCATGCTGACAGTCTAAAAGATGCCCAAAAGTCAGCCAATCGGGAACAAGCATTGTACACAATCAATGGCAGGTGCCTCGCTGTCTCAGTTTGATTGGTAGCATCCCCCCAACCTACAGAATACAATCGTGAGATACCTGGAGGGCCTGGATAAAGATATATAGCTACCTTGCACTCTACGTCGCACGCATGAGCTAGTCGACAACTTATCCATTCATTCCGATTCACGGTCCAGGGCAGGGGGGATTCAATCTCGCAGAATACCGGAACAAAACGGGATGATATGTGAGAATACATCGACCAGAAGTTCATGACCATTATTCAGAGATGCGGGTGCGTTGTCAGGGAAGCCATGATAGGGAGACTTCGGAATGGAGTGCACGTCCTGGGCCATCCCGGCTGATGGAGTCTGGGAGTAAAGGAAGATGTTTCCGTTGTGCCCCGAGTTGAAGAAGCTGGAACCCGCATTGTTGTTGCTAAGTTCGAGAGCAAAGACTCACTAGCATGCTTACGAAAGCACAAACGAGCCCGTCACGTCACATCAACCACTCCCGGACCAACACACATACCCAACTCGTCTGCAAATTTGTCAGGGCTGGTGTTAGGGATGCACAGAAGTTATGTTCGTGCAGCACAGTCTATCTCTTCGCACCCTCTGAACCTTCAGCAAGCGAGCGCGACTATATACCCACCCCTCCCGTAAGTTTGCCTTTAAACTGTTCGAGTCGTCGGCGCAGTCTGGGGTAATCATGTTGACGTGTTTCAGATTGTATCGTAGATTGTTGAGAGCACACAGGAGACTCCCGATCGAGATGCGTTCACTTGGAGATGCGTATGTCAAGGATGGTAGGTGCTACTGCACGATCTTCTCGTCCATCAATTTTACTCAAGATTTACTGCAACAGAGTTCCACCGTCACCGGGAGGTCACAAATCCTGTCCATGTCATGGGTTTCCTAACACAGTGGAAGATGTACCTGGATGAACTACCCCGTGACCCGAGTGCCAAGAACTTCAAGAAGCTTGATTCCACCGTGTTCGAAAAGGTAGAGCTTCGCATGTATTTTGCGGCACTGACAATTCATTTACTTGGCATGTCTTCCTTTAGATGTCTGCGGAGCAGTTGGGACAATTATACGAGCTCATGCATGCGTCGAAAGATGTCTGGAAATCCGTCAATGAAGATGATTTGACCTAGAACATGGCAAGTGATGGTAGCTATTCACACCCAAGGAAGATCCAATCGGGAAAGTACATAGTGAGACTACATATGGGAAACCACATGAACATGCGCATTGTCATCCATACCGAAAGAGTATTATCGGCACGTTGGACTTCATCTCACGTGCCTTCCAGGAGCCAAAAATACCTGACCCATCACAAAACGATATAAAGGGTCCTAAATTGAAGTCTCGCTGCCATCATTTCATCCAACATGTCCCAGGCAGCGGTCAGTGCATAGTGCATTTCCCAAACTGGAGGTCACTTAATCAAGCGATAGTCTGTCCCTTCCAGCAGCCGGCCCTATGCTGACCTTCACCCTATCATCACCGACTTTTTTGAAGCCAAAAAGCGCAAAGGTACAATGGACATTGGTTTACGCGAGCTCTCACGTTGAACCTTGTTCAGGTTTGAGCTTCGAGAAATTGGCCGAGGCGATCGGAAGGGACGAGATCTGGGTGGCTGCCGCTTTCTATGGCCAGGTGCGTTTTCGTGCACGCTCAGCTTTAGATCGATGTACAACTCAGATCGTCGCCCTTCCCCGTTTCAGGCAAAATTGACCCCGGAAGAGATCGAGGCACTCGCACGTGTCCTAGAGCTTGTGTGCATTGTGGAAGAGATTGAATCTTATTCAAGTTGGTGGCCCAACCGCGGTCTGGGACCTAGTCCTCCGACTGATCCTGTCATCTACCGTTTGTATGAGGTGAGAACATTCTTCCAAGTAAGATAGCACTCTGGTTGATATCTCTACGATGCGTGTAGAGTGTTTTGGTCTACGGCCATGCCATCAAGGTGTGTGATAACTGTTACTCTTTCAAACTTTTAAACTCATGCACGGCATGAGCCCAGTCTGTCATCCACGAAAAGGTATTTGCAATGATGTCGTGCACAATACGTACGTAGGTAAACTAACACCATGATCCGCAGTTCGGTGATGGTATAATGTCCATGATCGATTGCAAGGTCAACGTAACCAAGAAACCCGACCCAAAGGGTGATCGTGTAGTCCTCACATTCGAGTGAGCTATCGAGTTGCTCTGTAGCCATCATTCTAACGGCCGTCTTTGTCAACAGCGGAAAATTCTTGCCCTACGCCAAATGGTAACACGATCGTCTCAGTAGTATCTTGAACGTGTACTATTATCAGCCACCAAACCTGTACAATGTATGTCATTTCCACTCGGACCGATCGTCAGTCTGCGTGCGTGTGTGATCCCAAAATTTTAATCTGAGCCGGGCACGAATGACATACAAGTGGAACAAGGTCAGCTTTCGCTCCTTTATACTCACTCTCCACCCTATCATCATGTCGACTTCATCATCCGAGGAAGGCTCTGGGATGGCGGGCCACCATGCCACCTCGTCTGGTTTAGAGTCGACCGAGACCCTCCTCTTTTCCTTGCCGTCGGACTCATCGGACGTCCAGACGGAAATCACACCACCCACTTCTCCAACACTGTCCGAGGGAAAGATGCGCACGCCAAGAGACATCCTCGACGCGTCTCGCCGACTTGGACAGATCTCCGCATTGGCTTTGCATGGGGACTCGGACATGACGCCCACCAAACTCCCTAAGCACTTTCACCACCGCGAGTCCGCCACCAACGACGAGGCGGGCTACGACGCTGACGGAGACGCTGACGGAGACGGAGACGGAGACGAGGATCGAGGTGCTCGTGCTCGTGCTCGTGCTGGCACTACCACAACGACGGGACCTGTCCGCCGTCCCACGTTCCTTCGCATAGACACCCGGCAGCACCGACGCGTCGCGAGCATGCTCGCGACCCGACGCCCGACGAGTCCAGATTTCGGAGACATGGACATCCCACGCCCCCCGCGTGCCAAGCTCGCGGCGCTGCCATCCATCCGTCTGAAATCCACCGCCCCCGCTGCCAACGCAGAGTCCTACGAGCTGCGACGAAGACCGAGAGCAGAACCGGTCGGCCTCGGGATTGGGTTCCCGGAGAACCACCCCCTGCGCAGTCGGGCGTTCACCACGCCCGTACCTACTTCGGTGTCTCCGGTTGCGGACCCCGGACTGGAGGAGGAGGGAAACGCGATACGGTGGTCCGAGTGGCTCCCCTCGCGCTCGCCGACCAGGTCGAAGAAGAAAACGACACAGATCGCCGTTTATGCGCCGAGTCCGGTTCCGCTGGTGTTGCGGCCGACGTTCTTGGAGGTGTCGCCTTCCCCCATTGATTATTTGCCTGCTCAGGCTGGCGGCGCGGGGACGTTCCGCTGTGACGACGCCTACGACCGATCAGAGATCGAGCGACAGCGGTATAGGCGTGCTCTAGCGCGGGAGGGACGGCCCGAGTTGGATCTGTCCGAGCCGATGGTGATGCTCCCCGTCGCTCGCTCTCAGGTCATGTTGACTTTCGATGTCGGATCGCGCCCCGCCTCGTTTCAGCGCGTGCCGTGACGGAGCCTGAGGGGGGGTTACGAGTAACTGTCTTTCGCGTGAGGTTCCACAATGGACACTTAGTAGTCGCCTGAATGTCTTGTCTCGTCGATTCTGTCAAGCTCGCGCTTGCAACTTGTTTCGTAGCTCTACAAGATGTCACAAACTCAATATATCAATACGTAGTACAACATATCACATGTCATCTATCCCTGACGATATCTTCTCGGATGACAAAAACAGGACGGCAGTAACGTTGAGTCATGCTATATCCATGAAGCAGTTGAAATGAACGATAGTAGTCCAATGACGCTTCACAACCAAGGGAGCCCTCTCATTTGCTGACGAGCCTTCTAAGCGATCCCAATAAGTCTCTTCCACGGGATCCTTTATCAGGGAAGGCAGGGCCTTTGTCTTGCTCAACCTCGCCAGTGTGATGTGCTACCTCGATGGGGAGACCCATGGCTACCCTGCCGATAGGATCCTTGACGTCAACGTCCGCGCCAAGCCCGACGAGCTTCGTCTCCTTGAGCTTGGCAAAGTCGGGTGGGTTCTGTCCCGCGAGGAACGTCTGAGCCTGCTTGACGACGTACGCCAAGTTATGGGATGTCTTCGGGACAGCGCCGATGTACATCACTACATGGCAAGTCCCATTCAATGAGAACCCTCAGGGCACCGTGAAACGGTTCTCAAGTCCTACCTGCCGAATCGGTAGTCCCAGTGTGTTTCGTCTCGACGGAATGAACCACGTCCTGCAAAAAAAAAGGACACGATGCGTATGCAAGAACATTGAGAAACGTTGGTGAGACTCTTACGCAGTGCCAAAAGACCATGTCACCGGGGACGACTTTCGGGACGGATGTCATCGTCTCTTCGAGCCTGAGATGTGGGTGAAGCTTGGGTGTCGGGTTGGGGCCAGTGTACCCACAACCCATGGGAACGATACCCGGAAAATCCGCAGTCGAAATATCTGACACCAGACATTCAAGCTACGATCACGAACAGCAACATGAAAACAACGTACCAAACTTCCAGTTGTTGGGGTCGAGGATGTCGGGGGAATCCTCAGGCACGGTAGGGCGGAAGAACGGACGGAGCATCATGTATGCGTTCGACAGCTGAACGTCAGGGAAGACACGGAGGGTTCCCTGTGTCGGCGCTGTCTCACTACGAGGTCAATCATGGGATCGGTGAGCAATGCATGACAAAGATGATCGGTGCGACGAACCTCATGGACAGCCATCCCTGGAAGGTCCTGAACACGGTCGCTCGTCCTGATTGCCCGTATAACGAACTGCGTGCGTCGAGACGGCGCTCAAGCTCATAAGGATCATGCCGGCGCCAGTCGCCCGCGAGGATGTCCTCGAAGCAGCGACGAAAAGCTTCATCTTCCCATCGCTCAATTGCACCACCTAAAGGCGACTCAGTGTCTGATCGTGAATGTGGAGAGGTGACATACTATCAACGTGAGGTGGGAAGCTCCCCCAATGACCACCGGGGTGGCGAATGCGGAAACGATCCGCGTACGTCAAAGGAACGGAGAGATCGACACCCTCGAGTATGTTTCCAGACTTGACATGGTACAAGTTGTTGAGCCAGGTAGAGGTCTTCAAGACGTTGGGGTGAGCACGAGCTTGCACCTGTGGGCGTGTCCAGCTAAATACCGTTTGGTAAGAAATGTAATACTGGGCGGCACATGTAGGACTGACTAGAGGTGGAAAAACTGCTTGTCGTGTGCGGGAAAGCCTGTCCGAAGAACGAAAAGAAAGGTCATGGAATACATCGATTGGCGTAGGTAGATATGCCGACCATCTATTTGGGGATTAGCTTTGATGAATTCCTCGAGCTCCGTCTTCCAGCCAGAGGCTGTCTTGGTGTCAACGACACCGCGAATGACGACCGAGCCTTTGCGTTTGATCACGTCGATCTCTTCAGGGGTCAACTTCTCCAAGTCTGCAAAGTTGACTTGGGGAACGAACTATTGAATAATATCAGTCAACAGACATTGCAGAACCTGTCAATCCAAACCCCACGTCAGGACCAGCCTGGGCGATCTCGGCAGTGCGTGTAGCTAGTTCGCCGAGGACGTCATTCCAAGACGCTGTGAGGTGCTCTTGTGTTGTCGCCGAGACAAGCTTGCGTTTCAAGTCGAGAAAACGGGGGGGCAAAGCATACCAGTCCGACATGAGTGGTCAGTTCTCACTGGGAGGAATGAGGGGCCTACTCAGCTACCTGTTCTTATACACGACAGGAAACACTGCGGCAGCTGGTCGCCTGGGACCCGTTTACGTACGACCTCATTTCCAGGTCACGAGTGACTGACACTTACTATGATTCCGCCGAAGATTCGCCGGATGGTATCCCACCGTTATTAGGGCAATGTCCGTTACGAAAATTTGTCGCGAAGCATGAGATCAACTCTGAAGGAAAACTAGACACATGGGGCTTGCGGGTTATCGAGAGTCATCACGATTTCCACTACCAGATTAGATACCTACAGTGCCCTGGGGCGAAATACGGCAAACACGGGAGAAAGCTGCAGTTATGGAGGATGGAAGATGATTGGTCCGAAAGCAAATTACGAAACAAATCAACAGGTACGATAAGGTTGAGATGCTCAAGAGATCGAAAAGACAAAAAGAAAACAAGGGACGAAAGTCGTAGCGGCAGACGGTGCGTTATTGTTCTGCCGGCTCTTCCCCCTCTTCCTCTTCCGCTTCCTCTTCCTCGACACTCGCTTCTTGATACTGTGATAGTGATAAGTTGGGGCAGGTCACGGTATTTGGAGTTCAAGCAACTCACCTGCTGGTACTCGGCGCTGCAGCGCGATAAGAAACATCAGCTGTTGAATGACAGACTACGAAATCAGTCTCTTACATCAAATCATTGGTGTTGCTCTCCGCTTCGGAGAATTCCATAATATCCATTCCCTCCCCAGTGTACCAGTGGAGGAATGCCCGACGTTTGAACATCAAGGAGAACTTTTGGCGGAGGATCAGTTATCAAGTATCTGAGCATTAGGAAGAACGCTGACCTGCGTGAGGTTACGCTTGAACAATTCCTGCATGCAGGTCGAGTTCGAAAGAGCTACGCCGGCCTATGATACTTCAGAAATGTCATGTACAACATTTGAGGCCAGACAAACCTGTGGTTGTCCAACTGGAGGCACCGAGCACAGCGACACAGAAACATTATCAGGGATCCACCTAAATCAAGTTGCTCAGGTTGGGTGAATCTTCGAAAGACACCAATCCTCACTCTACGAAAAGGTTGGAGTTCTTGCGTTGCAGTTGTGCAACGGACGTCTACCACGGAATTCAGTACATATACTATAACAGGGCAAATAGATCCCTACCTCTGCCTGAAGATCAGTGGATATTAGTCGGGATCTCGCGAACTAAGCACATCACGTACCTCGTTCGAAGACACTTTTCCTCGGAAAATGCATGCAGCAGTAAGATATCGTCTACAAAAGCGTTGACATACTCAACCGAAATAAAGCAATCGAATACTTACCCAAAGCGTGGATCGCATGCGACCAATAGGTTTCGGCGGTCGAAAAGCCTAAAATGTTGAGAAATTTGACTGAGTTGCATACCACGACACTTACGATGAGGTCAATTCGGGAACGGAGAGCTTCTGGAATGCCTTAGCTTTCGGATCATAGAATGGCGCAAAGCTTGGCATAAGGAAGTGAAGCTGGCGTGCATAGTCAAATCAGGAAGGATAATTCACTTCTAGTAACCTACTCGGGGGAACGGGATCAAGTTCATGCCAAGTTTCCGCAAGTCACTAGCGACGACATTGACTTTTCTGGAATCGACTAGGAGGGGGGACATACCCATTCAACTGTCCGGGGAACCGAAGACTTGTACTAACACCGCACATGACTTTCGAGATGAGCTACGTGCATAGTCAGGATTAACGGTGGACTATCACCAGAGGTCAAATAACTTACCTGATTGAGATCATCAAAGTTCGGGGTCTTAATCTTGAGTGTTCGAACGGCAATTTCGTACCTGCTCGTGCTCGGTAGGGTGAAGCGTGATGAATCGATTGTACATACAATGCCTCGTTATCAATGCATATCGTCAGGTCACAGTTGTCAACAAGTTGATGAATAGAGAGCAAAGCGTTATATGGCTATTTGCTGGTTAGAAATTCGATAGATCAAAACAATATAAAAACCGACTTCGACGACTGTTTCTGACACCTGGTAGTGGATGTTAGCTAGGCCTTACCACTTAGCTGGCAGACTGACGTTCGGTGAAGGCAAAATCGAGAACGTTTGAAGCATCCGATCAGGGTATTCCTGCAAACCATCAGGTCAAACATCGCGAAGAAGTGGTCATTACTTGCCTCGCGTAACTTGGATAAGAGCAGAGAACCGAGACCAGCACCAGTGCCTCCACCAAGAGAGTGAATGATTTGAAAGCCTTGAAGGGCATCACATGCCTCCGACTGTCTTCTTACGATGTCAAGAATGGGATCAATGAGCTCGGCGCCTAAATATAGTTCCAGTTAAAGCTTGCGATCGAGAATCTGCCATACCTTCAGTGTAGTCTGCCTCCGAGAAGAATAAGCATGGGTCGTAATTAGAATTAAAATATGTATGTTGTAACTTACATCCCTTTGCCCAATTGTTACCAGCCCCTGATTCACTAGTCAAGAAGGTATCCGGTCGGAAGAGGCTGCCAAGCGCCCCTGATCTTATCTGTAGTAACGTGAGCCTCGCTTGACGTTGACTACATCATGAAAGCTGACATGGTTGCAAACTCCGGCCTCCAGATCGACCTGAACACTCCTCGGGACGTACTTGGTCGGGCCATTGGAATCGACGGGCGTAAAATATACCCCAGCCTGAAGAACAGAGATGAGCTCGGGTTTCCAATTTTTAGCGAGATACTGACACGCGCTATTTGCAAAGGATCTTTGCCCACGTATATCTGAGAGCACAAAAGGTTCCGTATTCAAACGCCGATCAGGCCATAATCGAAACGTATGACGAGCCTACCCCTGAGTCATCGAGCCCGTGCTCGGCGAGGAGCATCTTCCAGAACCTCTCTCCAACTTGGTTTCCGGCCTGCAATTTTTCGGTCAGGTATTAGGGTTACCTACCCGAGCTTGAAATCAGTTACCTGACCAGCCTGTTACAGTCGATGAAGAAGACAAAGTCAGTGATCAGGGAGTAGGGTAGGACAGATGATACATTGCCTGAATGTTGATGATTTCTCTGGACATGATCGAAAGGAAGGAAGAATCGATGCTGGTTCTTGCCAACCCTGAGCGTACTTGAACCCCGCGGCCAAAGCGATGAATCACCCCTTTCGGATGCATCCGCTCAGCCGGGCACGTGTTCGCGTCAAGCGCTTAGCGCAGCATCGCGTTCGTGATCAATTTACTGCAAGCACCTGAAATGCGCTTCAGAGCCACGGTAGAAAATATCCCAATATTCTTCCGTGAGTTCATCGCCTTACGACCTTGCTTTTTACTCAGTTCAGTCGGGCCAGGTATCATACAGGCCATCGAGAAGCTACAAAAGAAATGCATCATCAAGTTTACAGAGGACGAGATGCACATCATCTGTAACGATGACGCCAACGAAGGCGGCATCCAGGTCTGGTCGTAAGTCGTTCTCACATGGATTATTTTATCTGCTTGACTCCCGGAGTAGCGTAGTCAAGGTTGAATCGTTATTTACCAACTACCGCATACAATCCAATGCGGATAATAAAATCACGATCTCGCTCTCAACGGAGGCGCTTCTTTCTGCCCTCCGGTCCTCATCTTCTTCGGCATCCTCCTCTTCAATAGCAGCTGCCATTCTTCCCACGCATGATGCTGACGAGCTTGTCATGAAGCTGGCCAAGAAGAACGACCAAGCTGTCCTTAGCTTCGAAATGCTGGGCGTATCACGGACAGGTCGAAAGGTACGCGTGGCACACGACGTCCGAATCGACGTGATGCGTCCTTCCGAGGTCGACAAACTTCGCGAACCCCTATGTCCTGAGCCAGATGTGTGTTTCCCCAACTTCAGAATTAAGATGAAGAAATTGAAGAAGTCATGGGCCAGGTCACCATTCTATTGCCCCAGTTGCAGAAGATGCGCACTATTGTTGAGAGACTCCGCCCTCTCTCCGATATACTGGCTCTTAGGGCCAACAACTGCGGCAAACTCCAAATCGCAATCAGTACCGATACGGTCAAACTCGAAACACAATGGGTGGGGTGCGCAAACCCCTCCATGAGTACGTGGTCACCCTCTTACCCAAATATCACACTCCAAAGCTGCCGTCTATCGTATTTTAGGACAGGCCCCCGACGAGAACGCACCCGAACCCGAGGATGTGGAAAATCCTGACCCAGAGAAACTATTTTCCGTGCATGTGTCCATTCGCAGCTTCATTAAATTTCTCAATAGCCATGTCGTCTCGACCACGACTATCGCATGTACGTGGCTCTTCTACTGTATCTGTTTGCGATTTTCCTACCGTTGCTAACCCAGCCATTTGTCAAAATCATTGCGCGATTCTCTACGTGTACATTGGAGATGTGGCGGATGCGGGAGGTGTCCTTACGTTCTATATTCCAACCGTCATCGACGATATCAATTGAGGAAGAGACTTCACGCCCGCGTCCAGAATTGTCTGGTCCTTGTGGCGACTCATCGCCGTGCCAGCAGAAATGCTCAATAGCTGGCACCATCCGTCCCGGTTGCAATCGATTTTTGTTTCTATTCCCAAGGTTTGTCCATGAGGTGTTTCCTCGAGCGCGTGGAGATCGTTGACAGACAGCAGAATACAGGGAATACAGTTCGACACATCTATCAACGGCACAACGTTTATGTTTACATACTGCGAACTTGTATCAGAATCAGAATCGGTCTGGGAAAGAAATTGGTTTGCTCCATCTTCGCGCCTAATCCTCTTCAAACCCAAGCCTCCGAGCAAACTTTATCGGGTCGCCTGCTATTCCTACCACGGCAGTCAATCTTCCCGCAATCTTGGCAG
>JBBPQL010000184.1:0-43567 GCA_038092515.1 Boletus subparvulus | reverse complement strand
CGAGTTCGAGCTGCCGGGGGGATCGGCGTCGATGACAGCTCGCCGGCGTTGCAGGCCAGGCTGAATGAAGAATCCACGCGGCTCGTACAAGATCGCCATGTCTTGCGAACGTTCGTGTTCCCCTGCGCCGTCGACCTTCACCACCGACCGGACCGAGTCGCCCTCCCCCGCTCGCCGCTCGTGTGGCGATGCGATCCGGGATTCTCCGAGGTGAGACCCATTTACACATTTACAGCACAGCCACGTAAATTTATCGGATTAACCATACATATCTGATCGGTCCAAGCGGAGCCAAATAGCTTTTCGTGCGCCGGGACCTCTCCACCCGGGCGGTAAAGCTCGCCATCTTCTGTCATGCTTCGATTGGTTTGGAGAAGTGGTTGCGCTATCCCTCAAACCTGCATGCAAGATCCCCCAAACTAGTACCCAAGCACAACTCCAGCTCATAGCGATTGCCAGTGAGCTGCGCGACTGATGTGGTGGCCAGTCCTTACCCCACGTACCTGTTGTTGACTGTACCGTCCAGCCTGAGGGAGTGACATCTCATTCCGACGCATCGGACAAAATGCTTACCAAAGTCGCTTCCGACGCTTCGGCGTCGAGTTCGTTACCCTAAAACCCCAAAAACCGTATCCTGGAAGCGGCTAATCGATACACTGGTCTCCATGTCCACGTGGGGAGAGGGCGAGACGATGTTCACGCTGCCGCAGTTGAAGCATCTGGCAATGTTGGTGTGCCGTTTCGAAGGTACTTTTTTGCCTAAGAAAGCCTTCTTTTTATTCCACAACAGAGGCCATAGCATCCTCGATAACGATAATATTTATCCAATCGATTCAACTCTATTCTCAGGGACTTAACGCTTGCTGAGGTCTATTCCCGCATCCTGGGTATACCGTATCACCGATATCGCCGGACTTTCGGCCCTGCTGAACTACCTGGAAGGTAGCGGTAGCGACCAAGAAATTTACGACGGATACCATGATTCTAACTTTTACAAGGTTGATTGATTCAGGTTGCATTCTTTGCTCCATTTCTGACGCACTGGGCAGGTTTCTCGTTGCTCGCCAAGCACTCAATGGTGGAGTTTCGCCAACATGAAGGCACTGTTTTGGCGAAATCTGCCATCGACTGGGCCGAATTCGTCATTCGTCTCGTTGAATATGCGATGAATGCATCTGACCATGCCATTATGACGGGTGGTATGTAATACGATCGATGATTTGACTCGTTTGGTTCGCTTGCCCTGAGCGCCGGTCTTGTCAGCTTCATGTTTCCGTTGTATTATGTGTTATGCACTCGGGAAATTTATTGTGCACCGTGACCGCTCGTTGTCTCTTGAACTATGCGGTTTGACCCCGACATCTCTCTCCCAACTCATTGATATCGTACGGCAAGCAGAACTGCAAATGGCTGACGGTTTTTGAGGTATATTTATGTACCGCTGTTAGACGTCAGTAAGCTCTCATCGCCGTCATACTAACTGGAGACGAAAAATCTGGGTACATACTACAGTCACCCAATTTCCAATTGTCGTAGTGCACCGAACATCTACCTGATGGGTGTGATCACCTATTACCTGGCAGCTCAGCCATGGGGCTCAAGCGTTCAACCTTGCATCACCATTGACAATTCCATTTTTTTAAATCTCTGCCATTCAGAAACCTATGCTTCAAATGGAAGGAAGCTACAACAAACCACTGAGCCAACGAATAACGCTACACAATCTATCGGTGAATGATACAATACAGCCACAAAACTCGTAAAAAAAATAATGAGCGTCGCTCATTACTGTGCAGGATGAAAGTCAAATAAGTTGAACAAGGAGCAATAAACGACGTTGTATCGCCCGAGGTATGCCACACTATAATCTGGGTCTTGGAGTGATAAGTAGAAAAATAGCAGTCCTCAATGTAGTGGGCGGTTTATATGCATTCTGCCATGACCCTCCTGCAAGCAGGAAGGGGCTCGCGCTTTATGTTTAAATTAGTACTATTGCAACCGCAGGGGATTGAAAAGCACTCACATTGACGATATCGACGTTAGCTGCTGCCAGTGCTTCAGGGGCAGCGATGGGAAGAGGTGATGCAGAGGCTAAAAGTATCCGTTAGACGGTTTATTTCGAGGATGGGCTGGATGATGTGACTGACCCAAAGCAGCCAGGGCAGCAATGACATAGAAGACGGTGAATTTAACGGCGTACATATCGATTTTGGGATGCGTTTATTGTTTTGAACAGTGCCCGAGAGAGTGAGACGCTGAAATGATGATAGGCAAAGCGCAGAACAATAAGAGTGTTGGCTTGGCTGAGTCACTGGACCCGAATGTGTCTTTATACTCATCGTAACGCGCTGTCAATATTTCCCTTTCAACCTACCGTACGTGGTTAGTAAAAAGCTAACGACCAAATTTGGAACTTCATTTGAGACCAGATTTGGACATTGGCTTGTTCGCCTTTCATCGCTTCGTTACCCCATTTATGTCACGCTGTCAAGCTGGAACAAATTTCCCACCGGGGCCATAGGGTGCCATTGACTTATAAAGGTGTCCCTTTGTCACAATGACGAAAGATATGAAGCTCAGAAATATAGATCGGGTGAGATTATCAGCTGCATCTGGGTGAACGTTTGAACCACAAGACCTTCCTGTTTGGGATGGAATACATCTCGGGCCGCTACTCGTGATGCAACGGACCAGACTCTTTGGATCCTGCCCTTGAGATGATATCATTCGCGTTCTTACTACTGCAACAGCAAAGAACCATCTCCCAGGCTGATTCAAGGTACTTTTTCGAGAGTGCCTTATAAGTCTGACGTTGGCAGGTCGGTCAAGTGAAATATGACAGCACGAAAAATCTCACTTGCATGAGGGGACACACCGCAGGAGGCGCATACGGTGTGTTGCGATTCGTCCTTGCAGGGGACACTTGTCCGCAGACCGAGATTTATCGACGCACGGCTTCACAGACAGCACCTGAACATGGCAACCACTAAACGCAATACGACATTTACTTTCATTTTACTGTCCGCTGTCGCTGGCAAATCCTAAAGCACTGAATTTCGTGAGATCTCAGCAGGGATCTCCATTTTCTATCGAGGCATCGCCGACCCCCCTACAGGAATGATTGGGCTTCTTGGGGAACGAGCGACAAGTAACAAGTTTTGAATGGTGGTTGACGTCGACGCTGGAAATAATTGTATCGGACTAGTTGAGGCGTCACTGAATGGGTAACTCCAAGGATGATAGACGGACGGAGAACAAAGAGGCGTGTCATGTGCATGCGCCTTCACATGTCGTACTTTCTTTACATCTCCAGGAAAATGCACTAGCAGTCTCCGTTGTTCCCTTGGGTGGCTTCCTGAGCAATGTGTCGGTACCTGGGTTAAGGGAGTACGCCACCGGCCGGGCACTAGCCTAGCAATCCCTTTCAATGCGTGGGGCGCACTGAGCACGATGTATAATTATCTGTAATGGGTTGCCAAATGTAACCGCCTCACAGCGGAACCGGTGTCCCCCTGTCGCAAATAAGCCACACAAAGGTAAAGCGAGAAAAGGAAAGTTGGGTAACTACAACACTTGCCAAAAAAAGTCACATTCGTGAACAGACCAGCCGAAGCACGCCACGTGAAGGCTTCGTATTGGATGACATCGATATTCTCATGTTGCGTATATAAAACACAGGATAGACCCCTCCTGCAACCTACATAATCGCCCACACGCCTACACCGAGACTGACACCCAAAGAAACGGTAGAGAAGATACCAACCGGCGTTGGCAAGCCAGCCCACATATACGCAAGTATACCAGTGAGCGCCAAAATAAACCCAAATGCGGTGAGACAAAGGGTGGTGTAGTAACAACGCGTCAAAAGAGACGACGGGGTTGCCGAAGACAGAGAGGACCGGTGGCGAGCGGAAACGAACTGAAATCTCTCTTGTTGCAGAAATATCATGAGCCAGTCTAGCGGGCGCACTGACTCGCATACAATCCTTCGTGGAAGACGCTGTACCGGTTGAGCTGCGCCTGGACCTGAGGATATGATGTCTCCAACCTTTGTAACATCTTCGATGATCCGGTAGCGGATCAGTACGAACGACGCGAAATAACCAAGTATAGCTATGCATGGATTGAATGTAGTGGGGATGACAACACGAGAAACACCTACTTGCACAGATGTGGAAGGTCAAGGCTCCCGCAAGACAAGTATACACCAGCTCACGAGCAGTCGTGCTTATGGAAACTCCGATTTGTGTATTGAGAGCAGTCAAGGAGAAGAGCACACCGTCCATTGATGACAGGAACGCAGTCTTAATAACAGTTGTGTTATAAAGATAGATACTGAAGACACCATTGTCGACGCACCAAAATAGTGAGAAGCTGCAGCCGCTGCATCCAGGCGGCTAGTAGGTCGGAGTCGACCTTGTCGTCATCATCGCCAGCACTCGAAGATGGCAGGTTCCCCGTAACAGATTTGCCTTTGTCATTGCTCGTGCCTGGAATGCCATCCTTTTCGAGTACCACTAGGGGCGAGGGTGAGCGACTTGGGTGGCTCGATACCAAGGGATTCACATGACATACCTGGGATATTATACTGCGCTTCCTGCATACCTCCTTCATGCTTCGGGTGATCATGTGTATTAGACATTTCCAAAAGGGCGACCTGCAGTCGGGCCCCACGAGACAGTTACCGGTAACCCACTGGAAGAAGGATAAACTTTAGACACTCAGAGAGTTCAGATGCTTAACGTGCGACGCTGAAAAGGGGCAACTGACCAGGGCTGTTGATACTAAAAATTCCTGATTTATCGCGCAGGCAGCTTGGTGGGCCTGTGAGAAGTAAAAGGGAGTTCATTCAATACTTATAATGCCAGCGGACGGCTCAGCGTCTGACGGAAAGCCGTCTAATCAGAGGCTGCCCAAACATGGATCGATCGCTTGTTGAAGCACAGCCTGGGTTCTTCAACACCGACAACGTACGTGAAGCCGAAGGAAACGCTGATTGCCGTGTTTCATGACCACTTTCCTCGCCAAGCCTTCAAAGTGCAATGTTGCTGGTTGTTCTTGGGACGACCACACCCAGATACCTTTGGAGTGCATCGAACGGAATAAGCAGATCACCACAGCCAGTAGCTTTCTGGGGAGATCAACTTGCCTTGATTGGAGTCGTGAGTGGTCGGACCATCGTGAGAATCGACAGGCGAGCGAGCAGAAGCTTTGAAAATCATGTCATCCTTGCACAGCCCCGCGTTGAAGTCACCGAGTGAGTGTCCCCCTCAGTTCTTGGGGCTACAAGGATGAAAATGCTGTATCGGTCAGCTGTGTATGTTTGACAGGAGGTCATACAGACGCTTCTGAATGATCCTTCCCTGTCGTCAGTGACAGGGATCAAATCTTCTCTCTGAGTCGTTGCCGTTTTTCCTCGTTCATTCACACACTACTGCGTGCATCGTGTTGACCGGCTCTTCTTCAGGGCTGCCGCGCGCGTGTTAGGTCGTCCGAACTCTGACATGATTCATGTTCATAGGATCAGAGGTGAATCGGAGGAATAGGGTGTAGGTGTCCGTAGACACGGCTGTAGACAGACCATTGAATGGATCCTCCAGAATCGGTCTTCGTTACACCCATCGTTCAGCTTTCCGGCCCGGTCCCCATCACCCAGCCTCGACTCCATACTACAGACGGAACGTGCCCTCGCCTGATGGTCGGCTGAGACACGTTGCCCAAGGTTGTTCGCCTTGGTTCGCCTTAGAACGAGGAAGCCTCCCAGAAACGCCAATATCCGGGTCGTGCCGCGAACACGAGGCAAAGTGCCCGGTTCCGCATGTCGTTCCGAGGTGCGGCTACATATACTGGCAAGGGTGCTTTGGCGCATGACCTACCAAATCGATTATCGGTCGTACGTTTGTTCTCCTCCACTCTCTGTTCCAAATACACAAGTCATGGCCACGATGGATATCGAAATGACATCTCCAGTTGGACCCTTGGTCGCTGTAGGATATGACCAAGATCACCAGTTTGGCATTCCAGTGAGAACTATCGGCTGTATGGATGACCAAACGGCTCAACTCTCCTCGCTATATAGGCTTATCAGTCTGAAGTCGATATCTGTCAACTTCTACAGGCCATGTCTCTAACCAAGGGGAAATTCAAGGTTGGTCGCCTCTGGTTCATTTCCGAGATTATGATTGACGATCGCTGGAGAAAGGTTCCCGAGACAGAAACGGTGCACTATGTCCCACATGCATCGCAAAGTGCACACGAGCACGATGTAAGCACGGAGGACCCGGCATACCATGTGAGTCTTCCACTTTCCTCCCCATCCTAGCCCTTCTCATCCTCTCACTAGTCCGACGCATCGGAGTCATCAAGCTCAAAGTCCAGCTCCTCCGACCAACCCCATACCGGCTCCCTGCCCACCTCGTCCACCGTCGTCCACCATTCCCAACTCCCCGCATGCCACTTCCTCCAATCCATCCTCGCCTCGCTCGTCCCAGAGTCCCCCGTCCTCTCTCCGTCTCCATACCCTTATCCCGCTACAGGCGCGTTTCAGACGACGAACGGCGTTTATCTGGATACCCTGCTCCTTCATCGCAGTCTTCTCGCCGCGTTCCCTCCAGCACACAAAGGGTGCGCAGCAGTGCTGCACGAGATCGCGAGGGCGATTGAGGTACGGGCGTGGCAGGCTGATCGGGACTCGGACGCAGAGGCGGTCGCCGCGCTGAGGCAGGAAGCCTACATTGTTGCACTCTGGGTGTGATGTCTTTTATTGTATCAAGAAGTCTGCAGGTTGGATTTCAACATCGAGGGACCAGCACTTAGGTCCCTTACTGAGGAACATTTGGCACGAAGTTGATACACTCTCGACATTAGCTTTCGTGCGACTTGGTGGTAATAAAACTCGTGAGGCACCAACGGGTCACATCTATCCACACCCTGAAGGCATTCATTTTTTATCATGCCAGAGACCTCATGCATCAGAGCGATTGCGAAGTAGTCAGAACTCTACGGTACATTGCTAGAGCAGATCGACATGTAGATCGGAGATATATCACGCTATGAGCATTAGGTAGTATCAAAAACGAACGACCTTAGTTCTTCCTTCATGCGGTGGCGTTGTTGAAAACAAGGTAGTTGGGTGAGCCCTTCACGTCCGTTATCATGTTGGGAGTTGATAGTGCCAAGATAGCATCCCTTAGCTGAGCAGGAGTCATGGAGGGAAATCCCTGTGGAGCTGGGGCAAAGAAGTCCGGCGAAGGAAGGTATTGAGACATCCAGTAAGGAAGGGCTGCGCGAGCGATGGCGTAGAAGGAAGCGCATGTCTCTTCAACCTTCAGCGCCTCAGGAAAGAATTGGAACGGAACGGAAGGGTTGAATGTCACAGAAGGGTAGATAGAGAGGAGGTACGCGATCAGGCCAGCGACGTGAGGTGAAGCCATGGAGGTGCCTGAGAGTGTGGCAGTTGCTGTTGGGGAACCGGTATAGGTGGAAAGAATGTTGAGACCAGGAGCGAAAACATCCACACATGTGCCATAGTTGGAGAAGTAAGCACGGTCATCACCAATCGTAGAAGCTGCAACAGTGATTGCATTCTTAGAAGCCGCGGGCGAATAGTCACAAGCGTCCCTATCGTCATTGCCTACATCCCGTGAGCAGATGAAATAAGAGGATGTTCGAGATTCACATACCAGCTGCGACAGCAAAGTGGAGCCCACCCTCGACGGATCTGTCGACGACGATATCCAAGGATGGTGACTTGGACCCACCAAGACTCATGTTGCCGACGGAACCCTTGTGGCTAGTCTTACCAGTGGCAGCGAATTCAGCACGGGCGGCTGCGGCTTTGAACTGAGCCTGTTGCGAAGCCCACGCAACACCGGCAATGACATCGGACATGGGTCCACTGCCATTGGAGCCGAGAACCTTGACGGCAATGAGGTTTGCCTTCTTGGCGACACCATACTTGCGAGATCCAATGGTACCGGCACAGTGAGAACCGTGACCGTTGCCGTCCTTATCTTCATCGTTGGTTGGGATGGTTTTCCCCCAGGAGGCGCGACCCCCGAATTCTTCGTGGTGGACGTTGATACCGGTATCGATGATGTAAACGTCAACACCCTCGCCACCGTGTATATCATATACATAGCTCGCGAAAGTACCGAAGGTAAGTTTGCGCCTGTGGCTAATACGAGCGAGACCCTATGGGAGGCAGAATTAGAGTGGGGATAAGCGGAAGAACGACGGGCTTACCCAGGGTGCGCCTCTCTGGGTGTCAAACGGCTGGATGTCGGTAGTGTGGACAACTTGATCGCGCTCTATGAAATCAACTTCTGGCATTCTGCGTATTTGGTCTAGAACTCCGTCTGTAAACTCTCCAGCATAACCTTTGATGTGGGTGTCATAGACGTGGCGAAGTCCGGAAGCGACATTGTCACCAAGAAGGGAGTCGGACTGGTGGGCTGATTGCAGGAAGTTGAGGTGGTTCTGTATTAGCGAGGGGGATACATCATCCTTTAACACGACGATATACGAGTTGTTGATAGTGCCATGGACGTGTTCAACCTCGACGAGAGGAGCGACGCCAAAGTAAGGACGGCGCTGTGAGGTATAAGGAGAGGTAGAAAGAGGGGTGGCTAGCGCTGAGGACGCCAACGACGCCGCCAGAAGGGCAAGAGTGAACTGGGACATGGCGGACGGATAGAAAGAGTGACGTGTGATCAAGAGCTTACTACTTAACCGTTTCCCCGGTTGTGATTGGCTTTATTTGGTTTCGGTGGCGAGTAGCTTCAGTGCACCAACCATTCCGAGTAATTCCTGTACGGGCTGGGAGACTCCCATCGTTATCAATGACCTCGTTGTTGGTTTCACTTGACAAAGTACCATATACTCCTATCTCTATGAATATACATACAATATGCAGCAGCTGGATCTGGCGCGTTATCGTGACGCCATTTACCATCTTCCGACCGCGAAAATTGCGTCGGATGGTACCAAAGGCGGCGACCCATGGGAGCATTCCACGTGTTAGTATCTCGATTTGCAATTGGCTCTATTAGTATCACAGCGCGCAACCTTGCATTCGATTAGGTCTCAGGCTGAGCACTGTCTCGATAAGCTGCCACAAGTCAGGACTCGAATCAACCTAGGGAAACCAGATATAGTAAATTACATCTTGACAGGCGTAGCATGTAACTATGCTCCCCGACGCGGCCGGGGAACGAACATCTCGCTTCGAAGCCTCTCCATTCTCGGCCACCGTGAACAAGAGACCAGGCCCCGATCATCCATGACTACTACAACTCTACTAGGACCCAAGACAACATATTGGATTCAGACGACATACGATTTGTTGTATGTATAAACTTGAACATCTAGTTCGAACGCAATGAAAACCGATCTTATGGTGTTCATGGCTGAAGCCAAGAATGAGAACATACCTGGCAGGTCCAGGATGAGAAAATATTCACCGAGGTTATTGTACGGACAGTAAAACTCAAGAAGAGCTAAGTAGTACTAGTGCAGATGGCAAGTGGAACTACAAACCTCCTGTTTGGCTTCATCCCGATACACGTGACAGGCAAGTTAATGGCCGAAATGAATGCTGCCAAATGGACCTGGACGGGCAAGTGGACGGGACTCAAATTGACGGGCGTTACTTATCCTGCCTGGTACGGCACCACCATCCACCAGGATTCCTTCCGGTCGTGTACTAGAAATGAGTGCCAACTCGCATCCAAATGACACTCCATTCAATACAATATCTACGGCCACCTCCTTCTCCTCATTTCGTGGAATGGTGCATGCGCAAGAGAGGACACCTCTTCTCAACCGAGACGATGTCGAAGCTGGTCCAGCTCACTATGCTGCAAATACGCCCTCTGCGGCAGATGCGGCCTCGACTGTCGGTGAGTCTCTAGTTATTGCGTCCCATTTTACCTGAAACTGATTTATCTTTCATCTTCCCAGTAATCGAAGGGGTCAAGCGAACAAAGATACGTGACACCAAGTTCGCAAGGAGATTGAGGTATTACGTGCCTTCGACCGCATGGATCCCTGACTACTCATTCTCTCTGTAAGTCTTCGTTGTCTTACCTTTGCTGCACTGCTTCTCATTCCGATGCAGCCTCGGTGGCGATGTGCTAGCTGGCGTATCACTTGCTGCTATGGTCATTCCTCAGTCGGTCAGTTACGGTACCTCGCTAGCCAAGATTGGACCGACCGCTGGCCTCGTAAGCAACGATGCTTTAATCTGATCATTGACTTGGTACTATAGTTTTCTGCCAGTTCGCAGCTTCTATACCTCCGATTGCTTACAGTTTACTTGGAACTTCAAGACAACTCAATGTTGCAGCAGAAGCTGCTTTATCGTTGCTCGTCGGTCAAGCTATTACCGACTTTCGTCACTCGTACCCCAATATCTCTCCCGATAAACTAGGTGCCGCTGTGGCGACTGCGATCGGTCTTCAGGTACGATCTCCCAATAACCTCATCAAGACGTTACCTACGCCAAACCCAGGTTGGGTTATTCGCGTTCCTCCTTGGTTTCCTTCGCCTCGGCTTTTTGGATGTTGTCCTCAGTCGTGCCCTTCTTCGCGGTTTTGTGACTGCCGTTGCAGTTGTGATCACGGTGTGCGTATGGTTTCTTTCTATTTCTGTACACACCTGATGTCGCGCTTAGCGAGCAACTCATCCCGATGTTTGGTTTGGCTGCGTTGGAGGACCAAGTCCGTCCCGAAACGACTTTAGACAAGACCCTCTTTCTCGTTGAATATGTTTGGACACACTCTCACAGACTGACAACTCTCATCAGTTTTGGAGTATTGTTCGTCTTGATCTTCCTACGACTGTTCAAGGAATCCTTCAAGAGAACTTGGTGGATTTATCGGCTTCCCGAGGTTCTTCTTGTCGTTATTGCCTCCACTTGTAAGCTGTGGTAATGCCTGCAATACCTCAATACCAACATTTTCCAGGGGTATCCAATGAGCTGCATTGGGATCAAGACGGCGTCGCGATTCTCGGTTCTGTCCCTATTTCGACCGGCAAACATTTCTTCAAGCTTCCTCTAAGCTCACATACGTATCCTTTCCTGCGCGGGACAACATCTACTGCGATGTGAGTGTTTTCGCTGCATGTGAAGCTGAAAGCTAATTGTTGGATTTCACAGTCTAATCACGGTCATTGGGTTCTTGGATAGTATTGTCGCTGCGAAGCAGAACGGCGACCGCTTTGGCCATCCAATAAGTCCGAACCGCGAGCTAGTTGCGTTGGGTGCGGCCAATCTTGTTGGATCATTTGTTCCAGGTACCCTTCCTGCTTTCGGTTCCATCGTGAGGTTCGTACAGCTGGCGTTTGTTTGGACAATATAACCCACGAGATTGCAGGTCTCGGATCAATGGCGATGTCGGTGCCAGGACACAGCTGGCTTCACTGATCACCGCGGTACTTGTCCTTCTAGCGACGTTCTTCCTCCTTCCTACACTTTACTTCTTACCCAAATGTGTCCTGGCTTCCATGTTTGTCTTTCTCGCGCCACTCCATATGGTCCATTCTGATCCTGGTCTCCACAGTATATGTCTGTTCGTCATGTCCCTCTTTTCCGAGGTTCCACATGACTTGGTATACTACTATAGGTGTGTTTTTTTCATTCCGATAAGTTCACCTAACCTGAGGAGACAACACACTAGGATCGGAGCATGGATGGATTTGGCGATGATGTTCATCACGTTCACTCTTTCTGTCATTTGGAACGTTGAGATTGGTATCGTAGTCAGTTTGATTATATCGCTTCTACTTGTGGTCCGGCGGTCGTCAAAAACACGGATGACGGTGCTTGTGAGTCCTGTCATCTTTCATAGTTTGAACTTGCTAACTAGTGATGCGACATAGGGTCGTGTTCCTGGTACAAATCAATGGCGACCTGTGACTGATGTCCCCGAAGCCGAGGACATCCCTGGGACATTGATCGTGCGTATTCGGGAGAGCCTGGACTTCGGTAAGTAGAATAATTGACGGTCGAATGCGAAGTTGGCTTACATTGTTTCAGCTAATAGCTCTCAATTAAAAGGTGATTTGTTATATTATATAATCGTACTGCGGTAAAAACTCACGTTCCCGATAGGACGATTGCGTAGATTTGAACTGTATGGTGCTCATCATGCGCATCCATCTGAGGAGCCCAGAAGACAACCTCCTAGTGTGTTGGTCTTCCATATGGCTGATGTCGATAGGTGCGACGCATCGTATGTGTACCAGTTTTCCCACTTGTTGCTTCGTTAACTGATCCGAATGTTCAGGGCTGTACAAGTTTTCCATGAGCTGTTGGAGTCATACAAGGTGAGCACGGGACAGCATCTTGATTTCATTCGTTGACCGACTGCTCTACCCATCTGCTCAGAACCGAGGTGTTCATCTGTATATCACGCACCTCCGATCCGGGATCCGCGAGGTGTTTGAGAACGCGGGGATCGTTAGATTGTTGGGTCCCGATGCGTTCTATGATACCCTCGGAGACGCTATCGCGCGTATTGAAGCAAGGCATGATTGATCGCGGACAGGGGTTTCGGCGAGGACTGTATCTATGTACATAGTGCTGGTAACCGTGGATCTCTCTCACGACGACATTATTGGTTGTGTCACCGACTGTGCAAAGATTTGTTACGTAAGTAACATTCTTAGGACCTCCATGTGGATGCTCCCTTCTGAGATGTGCGATTTCCCGGGCGCATCGCTCTCAGGCTGGAACCAGCCAAGCAGTAACCAAAACAACCCGAGGAAGCATGCTGTTGCCTCGGAACTCGATGAGGAACCACTGAGTGGACTAATGCCGTGATTGATGAGCCTAAACTCCGCATGTTGGCTCATCGACTCTTAGCCGACCCACAGTAACTTTTTGAGCGTATAAAGAGTGCGGGGCCAGTCAGTAACTTAGTAAGTCCTTCATTCCCCTCCTAACTAGCGATGCGTTCTTTTCTCCTTCCATTCGTTTTGTTGTCTCTCGGACTTGTCGTCAGCTCGGATCCGATTGTCTCTCGTCGGATTCTGCATGAGCGGCGCTCACACATCCCCTCAGGATGGAATCTGGCCCGCAAACACGACGCGTCTGCTGTCGTTCCCCTCCGATTCGCTCTCGCGCAGTCCAACCTCGAGGACCTTGAAGAATACCTCCACGATGTGTCTCATCCCAGCTCTCCCAACTACGGCAAGCACTGGTCGGCTGCTAAAGTCGCCTCGACGTTTGCCCCAAGTCGCCAGTCAGTTGATGCCGTTCGCAACTGGCTGCTTGAGAGCGGTATCGAGTTGCACCGCATCAAGCTCTCCGCGTCCGGTGGTTGGCTCGAATTCAAGGCTTCCGTCGGGGAAGCGGAGGACCTTTTGCACACGACCTACAATGTGTACGGACACGAGACGGGTGCCGAACACGTCGGTGAGTGACGATATGGTTTTGCAAGTATGCGTTTTGACCGACGTCGGCGTTCGTGATCCGTTCGTCCAGCGTGTGAAAGTTACCATCTGCCTGAGCACCTGGTGCCGCACGTCGACTTTGTGACTCCTACTGTTCACTTTGATGCCAAGTTATTATCCAAGCGTTCCGGTAACAGCCAACCGCTCAGATCTGTTGGTCTTCCCGGCAGCAGCACTGGTCCGAAGACGACCGGAAAAGTGTCGAACTGGCTCAATGAGCTCTCGGATTGCGATAGCCACATCACTCCACTGTGTCTCCGTGCGTTATATGGATTTTTTTATGACCCGGTTGTTCCCGAGAAGAATAGCTATGGTGTTGGTGAGTACGGTAATGTCATCAAACGAACTCTGTTTGAAGTTGCGCGTAGCCGAGTATACCCCGCAATCGTACCGTCAGGACGATCTCAATATGTTCGCTCAAAACTTCTCCTCCGATCTATTTGGTGTCAGCCCTGTCATGTATTCTATTGACGGAGGTATGTATACTGGCTCTACATGTTGGCCCAAGCCATACGAAGTCGCTTACACTTCACCAGGCGTATTGAGCACGGAGGTATCATTTAATGCCAACGGGGAGTCCGACCTCGATCTTGAGTATGCTATGAACCTTGTAACCTCGAAACAAAACGTCTCCTTGTATCAAGTCGGTGACCTGGTCCAAGGTCTGAACTGAGATCGTATAACATTCTTGTTGTCTGACCCAGGATGGACTCCTACAGGTGCATCGTTCAACAACTTCCTTGATGCGATCGATGGTTCCTATTGCACTTTCGAGGGTGGCGACGACCCGACTCAGGATGGTGTTTACCCTGATACCCAACCCGGTGGATATAATGGTCAGAAAACCCTGATCCGTGTCTTCTCAAGTTGACATCGTTTCCGATCAGGTATCGAGGATTGTGGCACCGTCAAACCTGCCAACGTGATCTCCACCTCCTACGGATATAACGAGGCCGACTTGACGTTTGCCTATGCATCACGCCAGTGTTGCGAATATGCCAAGCTCGGTCTCATGGGTGTTACCGTGCTGTACAGTTCCGGCGACTATGGCGTTGCGGGTAACTCTGGTAATTGTCTGAATCCAAATGGTACTGTCCCTTCCTTTACGGAATGGGACTTCTTACTGAGGTATTATGCGCAGGCTCTCAATCTACGGATGGCCAAATCTTCAACCCTAGTTTCCCCTCTACTTGCCCCTACGTGACTGCAGTCGGCGCAACGCAACTCAGCCCCGGAAAGTCCGTTTTTGACGACGAGGACGCATGTGAAGAAGTCATTCAATCTGGTGGTGGATTCAGCAACTACTTTGCGATTCCCGATTACCAGAAGGATGCTGTCAGCTCGTACTTGAAGAATAAGCCTCCTCCATACTCTAGCAGCATCTGGAACTCGACCGGAAATGTAGGCTGGGTGTGTTCTTCGTCCGTACGATTCACTTACGATATACTCGACCGATTAGTCTCGTGCATACCCTGATATCTCTGCAAATGGTGCTAACTATGTGATCGCGGTAAGCCAATAGTTTAGACCGTCATGTTCCTGTTTTGGTAACCCGTACATTGTCAGGTCGACGGCAACTTTAGCCGTGTGTTTGGCACTTCTGCTTCCACGCCAGTCGTGGGAGCCATGCTCACGATGGTGAACGATGCCCGCATCGCGCTACAAAAGAGGCCCATTGGTTTCATTAACCCTCTCGTTGGTGTTTCTTTTAGTCTCGAAGGCAAGCGGCCGTTGATAGTTGACGGACAGATCTATGGTGCTGACTTTTCTGATGGCTTCAACGATATTACTAACGGCACTAACCCTGGTTGTGGCACGGCTGGCTTCAACACGAGCCGTGGTTGGGACCCTGTGACGGGTCTCGGAACGCCCAAGTTCCTTAGCCTTCTTGCCAAGTGGATAGCCCTACCGTGAACTGCTGAGACGACTGACTTTGTTATACCATACTGACTACCCAGTAAAGAAATTCTTGCTAAGTTGCTTCGAACTTGAACTTTTTCAAAGGAACATGGATGGTAAGGGTATATGTTACAAATTGGACAATAATGTTAATCTTGGAGACTCATTGCAATTTTCCCGCTCCCCGTTCCCCAAAGTTCCCCCATTGATTTCCGTAATCCTTGCACACACTTAGGAGGCTCTTATGTAGACCAATATTCGGTAACGTAGTACTACATTGTCATGATAGGGTGACTAGGATTTTGATGCTTGCTCAATGCTAGGACTGATCCACTGGCATTCTCTTGCCGGAGGCGGCATGTTCGTTCAGTCTGGCCAAAACATTGCAAACGAAAACTCAATGGGAAGCCAAGGTCCCCCAGCGGCCATCCGATTGACAGGCGGGGTTTTGTGTGTCCTTCAAGTTTGACCACGGTGCTCAGCGTCTATTCTCCAGTGTTCGCCATCCTCTGTTGTAAAGACAGTGTACTGCAGGCATGGGTATGTGGCCTGCCAGTGGTACGATCGCATGTTAGTACGTGCTGGCAGAGGCTGATCGTTTGGTTTCAGCAATTTGCCCTGGACCATCCATCACCCATACATTTCTTCAGCGCCACTCAAAAAGTGAGTTCGCTGAGCCGAACACATCCTCGTTGCCTATCTTCAACATAGTCTTTGGGGCCGAGCAGCTTTCACCAAGATTAGTTGTCTGGGTCCTGGGATGACTCGACAAGAATCCGCGAAAACGATACTCCCCTGCCGTCTGAGGAACTAACGCTCAAAGAGGATTCTCGCGGCCCGGGAGAACCTTGGCGCCAGAGCTTACCGAGGTCAACCAGCCATTGACAGTAGACACGCAAAATGTGTCTTTCATGCTCCCCACTTTCGTACAACCTGAGAGATCGTGACGGCGGCCACCCTCTCGATGGTTCTTCCACCGCCGGGCGTGCTGTGCGCGTTCAGGATGTCGCGACCACAAGATCATCCACCCTCCTCTAAAGGTTTTATTATTTTCGCAAACTTTTCGGGCTCGTCAGAGGTATATAAGCGGTGGCAAAGGGATCTGCTTCCCTGTGCGCTTGACCTATTGTTGAGCGACGGCCGGAATCGGCGGACATATGGATATCCTCCAGGGATCCGCAGCTTCGCGGATGCACTCGTTTTACGCCCTATTCTTAGTCTTTCCATCACCCCCTTGTCACCAGACTACTTTGTCAAACACGCAAACTGGAAGAAATTTTATCCGGAATCCCCGTTTCCAACTGGGACAATACCCACCGCCGAATGCAGCGAGTCTCAAATAGTTTGATACAAGCTTCTTATCCATTCTGTGTCTTGTGAGGAACCTTCGATCCTTGTCGCCCTCCTCGTATTGAACCGAAGGTCCACCGAAAGATTTTCGCAGACGCTCTGCGAGGACCTGACAGCCTAGAAGAAGTCGAAATGGCAAGTGGACTTACACGTTGCACTAGACGTACTAGTACATCTCTATGAGGTCATCCTTGAAACGTCCCATGACGGACGTAAGCTCGATGGGTAAATACCGCCGGAATATACACTCACTGAAGCTTCCTTGTCGGCTGCGTCACGAATGAACGCCTGAAGAAGGCGCGCGTTGGGCTCACATGCAGTTCTCCCCGTGATCCCTGATCGACCTGACACTCGATCAGACCAAACATCTACACTGTCCGGACCATGGTCTGGTCGTAGCAGCTGCCAGAGGCAGGTCGAGCTGGACCGGCTGTGTGGTTGGTGGAAGTCTACTCGAGTGGAATGCTCGTGCCAGTGGAAGAGATCGTAGTAGTAGAGTCAAACAGTCTAGCTCTTCGTCCAGAAGTTTACGTTTGAACTACTGCTCAAATATTAAAGCGCGACTAAGCATAATATAATAACCAGAAAACGTGCATGAGGCCACCTGAAAATGTCCCTTGAATTACATGAATGCCAACTTTCGCATTCATCGTACAACCACCAGGACAGCTGAACCAAAATAAATATACCAACGATCAATGCCCGCTGTCTTGCACTGCCAGCTTGTCAAGAATCGCTTCCAGCTCTGGGTTCCCTCCAAGTCTCGTCACCTCGGCACGTGCTTGCGCTTCTAGAGAGTTCAATACGCTGAGGGTATATTCAAACGAATGTGTCACTTCCTTGAGGTACGAGATCGCGAGATGCTTGAGCATTGGACCCTTGGGCTTTAAACGAAGTACGTCTGCGAAATTGGTCGGTTTCAACCGACATTAAACTGACGCCATCCGTACTTATTATGTATTTGCTGTCACGCTTTCCCCTGATGCCGTGGATAATTGGGAACGAAAACTTGCCCTCTGACAGGTCTTCAGCAAATCCCTTGTGCTCCTTGTACTGAATGACGAGTATCAGCCGACTGGACTGCTAGACATGGTTTACCCACCGTATTGCTCTGCAGATTCATGTAGTCGTCGCGAATCTGGAACCAGATGCCCACCAAGTCGACGAGCGGGACATAGTTTCTTGCAAAAAATATACATGTAAGCCAGCCCGCTTTTCGTGACGTATAACTTACATCCCAGTGTTTATGGTGGCACACTCTACCATCAATCTCACTGCGATCCGCAGCAGTCCTCCTGTCTCTAAGTATGGGTAAGTGGGTAGTTCGCTTCATTTTTCTGCCAAGTACTTACTGTCCTTCACCATCTCTACGTATTCTTCCTCGGTGGGGCACTGGAGGTGGTCACGCCACAATAGTTCCCTTCCTTGGCCACGGTGCAGCGCCAGCATTTCGTCTAATCGATCTCGTCTCAAAAAACAGTTTCACTATAACCGAGGAACTGACTCACCGTTGAGGATTTGAACGAAGCGAAGGCCAGAATTAAAGGAATTCCGGCGGGGAAGGCCGAGATGGTGAATATACGGCTGTTCAGCTTGATCTATGTAAGGAATCTTGAAGACCTCTTTATATGCAAGGAAATAGACATAGTTTGCGGAGTTGATGGTTTGAGGCACGCCGTATATCTTATGCGCAACTACGACCAACGCTTCAGATGTCCATCTTCGATATTCCGAGACATCATACCTGGCTTGCCTCTCCTCAACTCGGAGTCATCTTCGATATCATCCACTCTGCAACAAAGTAAGCACCTGTCCGGCAAGCGAGAGGGGCCAAGGTTACAAGAGACTTGCGTTGTGCAGTAGTTCTACCACACGAACTATTGCCTTAAGTTGAGCTGGAGGTACTTGAAGCCAGTGGTTAAAGGCCTCGACGAGTTGGTTGCGGAATCTTTTTCCGGGAGCAGACGCTACGTATGTATAAGGATCGAGTAATTCCTGGGCCTACGGTGTCAATTGGAATGTCAAGGGGGATGTTATAGTTATAGACACACCGCTTCTTGCTCCACAGTCAATTGAGGGGATGGCATGGATAAGGATGAGAGAATGTTGTCGAAAAATGGGTGGTACATGGTGATGTGTTCCTGCAGATTTGCCTATCTGACCGTGGTATAAGAACGGTGGGGAATGTCCAATAAACCGGGAAATAGTACCCAGTCACAAGGGGATCTCGATTGCGTATCGCACCCACATCGGAATTGGAACCAGATCCCTGTCTTCGATGGAGAGAAATCGCCCTCTCAGGGAGATTTCTCAGTGGCACTATCATGAGTGAGACTCATTGAATCAAGCGCCACGACCGTTTTTTATGATTGCATGGTGTGTCCATCTTGATGGTTGCGTACGGGAACTCACCGCGTGCTACTATATAGCGAATGCGAAGGAATGTTATTCGCATTGGCACTGTGGCACCAGGCGTACGACATGACGCAAACTTTATCTAGCTAGATTCTGGTACCCCAGAGCTTATGATGCAGTTTATCTGGCCGTGGAAAATCATTGCCAAAAATTTCGTTACTTACAAGAATGTAGATTTTGGAGCAGGAGACCATGACAAACATCACGATACATAGTTCGGAAATGAGTTGACCTGTGTGTCTCACCACGGATTGTTGCGGATGGTCAAAGAACGGACGTCAACCACGTTCAAGTTGATGCGAACCAAGCAATCGCAAACGTTCAGAAAGTGAGACATTCACTTTTTGGAACTGGGCATTGCGTGATCCTTATCTCCAGGTGGTAGGAATACAGTCCAATTTTGGTCTGTAGTTGCCACCGTAGCGGCCAACGGTTAGCAAGCTCTGCGGCGGCAAATCTTGCGAGAGATGCAGCGGTTGGAAACTTCGTATAAGGTCGTTGAACTGAACGTTGCTATTTGAGAAGTGGCTGCCATTCAATTGTTTCGGTCTTGTATGTGGGTGCGTGTAATTGTATGTAAACCCGGATGACGTGGTGAGGTGGAGCCCTCCATAATTGCGATATGGTGACAGCAGCCCATCTGTCAAGCGCGCAGGATGGCCGACGGAAGACCCTATGTACGAAATAATACATAAAACGCCAGTATGCGAAGAGAATGAGCGATTGATGTGATGTGATGGTGGAGACGAAGAAGACGTACAACAAGGAAACGCATTTCTCGAACGAAAACAGTGGACGATGGAGACACATTTCTAAGTATCCGACAGGTGCCGGTCACTAAATCTTATCTTCACTCACTTTTCGGAACTGGAACTTGCGTGATACTTATCATGGCACGTTGTTGATGCGAACCAATCACAATGTTCAGAAAGTGAGACATTCACTTTTTGGAACTGGATCTTGCGTGATACTTATCTCCAGGTGGTACGAATAAAGTCCAATTTTGGTACTTTAGTTTAGCGACCAACGGCTAGCAAGCTCTGCGGGGGGAAATCTTGGGAGAGATGCGGTGGCGGGAGACTGTGTTCAAGGTCGTTGAACTGAACGTTGCTATGTGAGTACAAGAATCAACGAGGACGACTAGTGAGAATTGACCTATTATTACATATCTTGTCCTTTCGCATTTGTCACGCACTTGTCTAGCGATGATGTTTCCTAAACGAACTTGAAGTTCAATTCTGTCCACCCAGCTGCATGCTGTCCTCCAAACAATTTAACGCTTATGAGTTGATCAAATGAACTTGCCGAACTAGAGAAAACCTCGCGGAAAAGTCAGTTCAAAGAAGACTCCAAATGGACCGCCAACCTAGTTTGAACTTGGAAACTTTTTTTTTTCAATCTACATATCCCGCTTTGGAATCGAGAGTCGAGGAGGGAGTCTGGTTCGCCAAGCTGCTTCCTTGGGTTTATCCTGTCTAGGAGACCTACGGGAAGAACTTGAGTCGGAGGAGTTTATGCCATTCCGCATGATAGATGATGGGGGGTCGAAAGGGTATTATTCCGTCCTACCAGACGTTTATACTTGGAGTGTTGAGCTGTTGTGGACACCATTATCCATTGCCACTTTTGAGAGACGACCTCCCGGATGAGGACGGCTAGGCATGGCTGGTTTACCGGTTTTTTTTAGGCATACATACTTCGTCAGTGTATTTATGCGAATGCATGCACAAAATTATAAAGCCCCCACCTTCACCGCCGATACCATCCAGTCCACCTTCCGAACTGATCATCTTTAGGGTGTTGGCTTTGAGCGCTTTCAAACGAGCTAGTTCCTCCATTCTTTGTTGTGCTTTTGATTTATTATTGTCGGAGGTATCCTTTCGATTACCAGGCATCGTCATTGTCTGGGACTTCCTCGGCGACTGCAGCCTCTACCAATGCGCGCTCTCTTACGATCTCTTTCCTTCGCGTCGATGAACGCGAGTACGACTCAGCGTTGGCGAGTGCAGATGCGAGCGCAGCTTCCCGGATCGTCAGTAGCTTCGACTGGTTTCATCAATACGAGGGTTGTTCGCAGTCGAGTATGGACGCACGAACTTTTTCTTTCGTCTTTGGCTTCGCAGCAGGCGCGTTGTCCTGCGTTTGCGTTTGCTCCTCTACATATACACCGGATGGATTCCCGTTCCGAAGATCCCGGGAGTCGCGCCTTGGAGACGCGTCCCGCGCGAAATCAAACACACCTTCAAACGCCCCGCCTTCCGCTTTCATAAATAACCAGATCTTTCTACCTGAAACGCGCCAACGTACGAAGATCCATCGGCGGCGTGAGTTCATCCGAGTCTTCCGAATCGTCGGCATCGGAAGAACTCGACTCTCCTCACTGAACCATGGAAAGACTGTCAATTCGTTCTGCGCAAGCGTTGAGCCCAGGCAATAGATTCGACGCACGCTTCACGAGTTCCTCCCTTTTCTTCCTGTATTCTTGCGAAGTGGTCGTTGATCGTGAGGGTGTAGGTCGTTTATTTCTGAGTCTGAAAGCATGATGGATATTCTGACGCGAATGCGTCAGCATGCAGAAAGTAGCGTACGAAAAGTACATATGTTCGTATGTACTGTACTTGTTAAGATCGATTTGAAAGTCGAAGCGATCCACGTGGGTATATAATACTAATAGCAAAGATCCCTAGTAAACGAATGGCACGAGCCTGTATTTCACCCTCCTTGCCCAACTCTCCCATTCCTTGCCAAACCTCTTGGATAGAAACCAATCCTCCTCCGTCGATCGACGAACCACTGTCACAACAGATGCCGCCGCGAGAAGACTCCAACTGACGAGCCCCACCTTGATCCATGTGACGCCCAAAATGCCCGACTCTCGTAACCACGACCCAGGACTGCCATGCACAGTCCACCACCCGAAAATGCACATCAACAGACCGGCATAACCCGGATGCCGAACGATAGCGTAGGGACCGTGTGTAATGAGCTTGTGCTCCTTGCGAATGCATTGCTCGAACGTAAAGTACGGGCCGAGGGTTCGAAATGATTGGAAGCGGAGAATTCCACCTGTTACGACGAGTGATGCGCCAAGGACGAACGGCACGGTGAGTTTGCTTGCTTCGGCAGGCCCGAGCACGTTCAGGAGGGCCGAAATGGTGTCGGGCAACCGCGGTATATCCCATAGCGAGCCGATGATGACCATTGACTCTGCTGCACTGGCTAGCGATGTCGTGCCCTGAAAGACGGGTGAGTACTTCATGGATGCACGTAACTTCAAGTGGCGAGACCTTCAGAAATAGGGTGGAGGGTGTGCCGGCGTGTCGCCATATCCGCTCCCGGATGGATATCACCATGATTTTGTCTTCAGGATCGGGAGGCGTTGGGGAGGCGAGGGCTAAATGAAAGGAAATTGATGAAAAGAGTAGCATAGATAGTTTGAACAAAGACATGGCGGTAAACAGAGAAGGAGGGGGGGATACGTATATAAGTTTTATACGCTTACACTTTCATCGGGTGTGTAGTAAGTCAGGTTAAATTAAACTGTCAGATCGCGCATCAGCGATACTTATGTATGTTGTCCAAAATCGTCCAAAAAGGGTAGCGCTTACAGCTGATCAGCGCCGGTGGTCGGGACCGCCGGCAAAAAATAATGTACTTGTTTTGAGACCAAATTGCGATATGCAAACAGTACTTACATGATACAAGCATAATAGAAGCGCGAGGGATGTACTGCCAGTGGCATGTGCAAAACCCTATCGTCAATAGAGCAGCCACCACTGAGCTCTGGGCATATCATGACGGCCGCGTTCTCGGCATTCAACAGGTGATATCCAGGTCACTCGAGATACGAGTGAGCCTGTTGGCGCAAGCAAATCCTATCCGGTTTGCACTGGTCACGTCAACCACGTTGTTCATGCGAAACCAATCGCAAACGCTCAGAAAGTGAGACATTCACTTTTTGGAACTGGTTCGTGTGTGATGCTTATCTCCACTGGTATGTACGAATATAATGTCCAATTTAGCTTAGCGGCCAACGGCTAGCAAGCCCTGCGGCGGCGGCGAATCTTGCGAGACATGCAGTGGCTGGAGACTATATTCAAGATGGGGGAACTGAACGTTGCTATTTGAGTTCAAGAATCAACGGGGACGACTGGTGAAAATTGAAACCCTATTATTACATAGCTTGTCCTTTCCATCTGTCACGCGCTTGTCTAGCGATGGCCTTCCCTAAACGAACTGGAAGTTTGCCCACCCAGCTGCATGCTGCCCTCCAAATAGTTTAACGCTTATGAGTCAATCAAATGAACTTGAGAAAACTTCGCGGAAAAAGTCTGCTCAGAGAAGACTCCAATCGGACCGCTGACTTGGTTTGAACTTGGAAGCAAAACTTTGCCATTTACATATCCCACTTTGGAATCGGGAGTCGAGGAGGGAGTCTGGTTCGCCAAGCTGCTTCCTTGGGTTTATCCTGCCAAGGAGTAGGTGTCGGTGGAGATTGTGGCAGCTTTGCTGCATCGTCCGCCTCCAGCACGTCGCGTGCCCGCCGGACACCACTCTTCTGTTCATGTGTCTCTTGTGGCAGGCTCAGTGCCTGACTGGCGGGCGAGCCTGGCGGCGACAATCGAATGGAGGGCGAACGGGATACCAGCTCGTCAAAGAGTTTTTCGAGGCTCGAACCACCATTCTTGACTGCTTTATTCCCCTTCGTCCGAGAGGTCGTGATATCCACTGGAAGAGGGGATACTAGCGGTTGATGTTGGAGCCAAGGCGGACTCTGAGAGGGGATCCAAAGTGGACGTGAGTGACAGAAGTAGCTATACGGCAGAGACACTCACGTTTGCGAAGGGCCTGGGGCTACCCGGCCAACCCTCATCGGGGTCCATGCCCCCGCTGTGAGGAGGTGGGTCCTCGATGTAGATGTAGCTTATTCGACGCTTCGGCATCGGCGGTCGTCGCACCTTAAGGCGGAGGCGGGGCTGGGGAAATCTCGGGTACAAGGGGCCAGGACTGGGATGCGTAGGAGGAGGCAGAGGAGGAACTGTGATTTCGCCCAGTGAGATGTCGCCGTAGGCACTGAGGGTGTATTCATCCTCGGCCTCTCCACTTTGTGTCGTATCATAGTCGTGATCTATGGTTGATTGGAGGTATATAGATGGTGTGGCAGTATGTGGTACTGGTGGTGAAAACAAGAGTTCGAGCTCGTGGGTCGGTGATATTTGCTTCGGTTGCATGTTTGGGAGTAGCGTTTTCTTTGGAGCTGGGGTGTCCTGTCAAACATTGAGCCATCAGCGCCAGTGAAGCAGACAGGTGTGGAAAAGCCTACGGGAAGAACTTGAGTCGGAGGAGTTAATGCCGTTCCGGTAGGCATGATAGATGATGGGGGGTTGAAGGGGTATTATTCCGTCCTACCAGACGTTTATACCCGGAGTGTTGAGCTGTTGTGGACACCATTGTCCACAGTGCGGCACTGGCGGAACACCGCTGTCCACCGCCACTTTTGAGAGGGCTGGTTTACCAGCTTTTTTAGGTATGCTCCGTCAGTGTACTCATCCACTGACATCGACATGAAGGCACTGTACGTTCTGCAAACTCAGAGCTCCACATTTATGAAGTTGACAGCGACTCACAAGGCTGGGAGAGCTGATCAATTCAATAATCCGATGGCTTCAACGAAGCAACTGCACTTAAATAAGTGATTCTGGAAGCCTTAAGAGACGCGACGATAGGAAGTTAGGAACCCGGCTAGGCACAGCTAACCACGGCATTCGCCCAGCGCTAGCCTGGTTTGGCCACCTTTGGTCCTACGGAGAGGTAAATAGAAGCAAACAACGCGGTACTAACGCCTAGTAGTATAGTACGGTACTCCTCGTCCACAACTGCAGGCAATTATCGTTATCTTCGCTTCTTTGCCTCCTTTGCGCTGTTCGTCGACTGCGGCGAGGAAACATTCCACATGGTATTTCCTCGCAACCGGGAGTTCACGCCGCGCTCGTGTGCGAAGTTTGATACTGCCCGGGTCACCCCACCCGCGACCCGGACACCCCCTACTCATGATATAACCTAGTCTGACTCATCTGGAAAAAAACCAAGGATGTTAGACCTTATGTTGGATGCGAGTTAGGAAGCTAACTCGCATTCAAGACAAGGCCTAACGTCGCAATCCCACCTTTGATAGTGATTCTTTTCGTGCTAGAACCACGTTCAGCACATTCCCAACGAAATCAAGAAGGTGATTGACACATATGCGACACTTTGCCTGGATTGGCTGTATCCATGTTGTTTATAGGTGAAACCTACAATGACCGGGAGGAGAGAGATGGCAAGTGTACGAGGTTGGGAGCCGAACAAGCCTGAAATGCGGTATGAATGCCAACTGGCACTTGGCGACTAGTACCTTCACGGAGGACCGCAGTCCCAAGCCTTAATGAAAGGCTTTTCAGCAACTTATCTGTCCGAGTTTACCTGTTCTGGTTGTCAGGGATTAAATACGAACGAGCGACAGCGAAGTTTTTATGCGCTTCCTTGACCTCCGAGTCGAGCAAGTTGAAGCAACTCAAGCAGAGAGCGAACCACTTGGACACACTTGGAACTGTCATGGACTTTGAAACTTGAAACAACATCCTTTGCATTTGTGCTCGTCGCAATTCCCGCTACGTAAGTAGTGGGTTTGTGTGTTTCACTAAATTTCACGTTTGGCAGATTTTTGACACTGCCACCCTAGCTTCCCACGTTGCCACCTTTGCCACTACTGTACCTGTTTTAGGGGGTTCTTGCAAACTTCAGCAGTTTGGCACGGTCATTGTCTTTAACGTTTCGTTCCATGCATCGCTCCCACGGACAGTAGTTTTCGATGTTTCAAACGCAATAGTTGGTCCGTTGACAGCTGAATATGGTTCTTCATTCACTACAGGTGTTGATCCAGTCTTCAGGCAATCAAAAGCTTTCATTGGCGTGTCAGCATGCGATAATCGACCCTCCCCGTCCTCTCATCACGAACTCACCAGGAACACCAACAAACAAGATGTTTGGCAAATCGAAACGTACCTGTACGTGTCGATATCCTACAGAAATTAAACTGATGAAACTGCCAACAGTTCCATCGCAGCTAGTGAAAGGCTTTTACCTGCGTCAACTGCGATGAAGGCATGCTGGTTGACACCATCACAAACGATGTATCACACACCTGCATTGCCCCTTGGGCATGTCGTCCTCAAGAAGATGGTATTTGATTGCTTACCGTTGTGAGCATCCCTGACCGTAGGCGGCTCGGAATGGAATTTCCGTACCAGACACTTCGACTCGGTAGAGTTGTTGTTGCTCGGAGACGATTCGGCGCTTGCAGTAGTGGAACGTGCCGAGTGGTCGGGTACGTGTCTCTCTGTCTGCGGCCAGATGGGACATAGTAGATTCAGACGTATACACTGCCTGCCAGGTGTCCAACCCACAACTGTTCAACACGTGCCTACAAAGAGCCATGAGCCACATCGAATGCATGCCGTTGTGGAAGGGTGACATCCTCAAGTATGATCGTGAAGAAGAAATACTCGCCGACATAAGCTACGCGGACGTCGCGCGCTCATGCAGCTCGCAATTGTACGCGGACAATTGGCTGAGCATTTAACTGTCGCCGCGACTCTCCCGTTAACGAACATGCGCAGACAATGATTAGCCTGCATGACACACAACAAGTGGCGACGAGGACTATTATACGTAAGATGGATGCGAGACTGCTATAGAGTGTAAGATGGACATGTAGCAAGCTAATCCGATGGCGTTGCCGCGCATGAATTCGCATGTATATACTAGGCCGTGCAAACGTAGCGGGCTGTGCCACTCGATGGCCCTTGCGGATTATCGTACAACTTGGAACTCGGACACGCAAAGTCATTGATCATGATGCATTCTCCAACCCACTCGACGACGACGTGCGGGAGAGGTACCGTGTGACATCCTCTAAGTTATTCGGCTATGCACTGGCAATCGTTGTCTCCAGTGGATTGAAGAACGTTGTTTCGAACAAAAGAGCTTTTTCCCGTTCCTGCTGTATTTTGGATTAACCCCCGTTATGATGGCACTCTGGTCAAGGGTTGTTTCCAACCATATGCTCGCACGGGTGCACCATCCGCGTCGTGTAAACTAAGCGGTACCAAACTGACCCACGTCTCCTCTTCCCCACCACTCCCGGCACCGACCAGCTCCCCAAGCCCCCTCAGGTTCTCGCAAATGAGTACCCCACGACCAAGCAACGTTTCATGCATCCCCCACCCATGCTCGGTCTCCGCGTTCTCGTCCACAGGCGTTTCGTCCGGACTGAGCACGTCCACGCCGACGATCTTGGCACCGAGGTCGTGCAGCGCGGTCGCGACGTCGCGCGCGAAATAGGGATGTTCAAAGTACGCGGGCGTACCCCAGTGGACGTCCCAGCCCGTCCAGAGCAACACGATGTCTGCCTTGCCGTCTGCGCGTGAGCCGATGCGTGATAGCGCGCTCGCCATCACGGCGAGAGCGTCCCTGCAGCCGGTATCACCGCCGTCGTTCGTCACGTCCGCCCAACTAATTATAATCTTTCCCCGGTCTCGCGCGAGATGGCGGACGTCCAGGATGGCGGCGCGGCCGACGAACTGCGTGAGCGGGATCTCGTGCAGTTTCTGGCCGGATGGGAAGAAGTGGAAGGGTGCATCGATGTGTGTGCCCGTGTGGGTACCGAGCGAGAGCGCGTGCACGCGGACCACCATGTGAGAGTCAGGTTGGTCGGTCTCGCTGCTGATGGTGCCAGCTACGGGCACGGACCCAGCAGCGATGAGGGGAAAGGAACATGCGAGACTCATTTTGAATTCGGGGTCCCCTGGGTAGCATGGCACCGGCTCGAGTAGCGGGTGGGAGAGATCGATTATCGTGGTAGGGTTCATGGTTTGTCTGTCGAGACACGGCAGATGCGCTTGATCTAGTAACAAGCGCTCAAGACCAAAAAGTAAGGACCAAGGGAAGTACATAGATCGCACGTAAAAGATGAAATTATCATGGCGAGCACCCAACCAAGCCATCATCGTCAGTAGCACATTGCACCAGACGCAACTCTTCAAGCATCTTCCTCGGCAGCCTGGTTCGCGGCGTCTGCCCGCTTTCCATCGACGGCCCACTCATCCTCTCTAATGCCAAGCTCCACTGGGAGAATGACCAAGTTGAGGGTGAGAATCGTGAGCCCATAGGGCTTACGAACCCGCGATTCCCATCCCTCAGGAAGCCGTTCCTCCGACAAAATCACCCGGAGGTCGTCTACCCGACCGCCAAAAATGGTCAAGATCGCCGATGCGCTGAACGAATCAAGGGATAGACGTCAGCCCGTCATAGAGGTAGTAGGCGATAGACGACGTACTTGGCACTTCCAAAGAGTCTATGCGCGAATTGGAGGCTGTGCTCTTTGTTCGTCGCCTTGGACTCCGCCCGACGCTTCCCCATGATGCGAGACAGATCTTTGTTAGTGAGAAGTGGGTTCCCGGCGGCGTCCTTTGCAGTAGCGAACGAGAAGAGTTCTTCGATGAAAGCTGGATGTGGCACAGATTGGTCGGGCTGCAGCGACGCATCAAGTCCTAGGTGGAATGGAGGTAAATGATCGCATTGGCTGAGCAGTGGAAATGTTGCGTACGGGTGAGCGAAGCATCGTGTTCAATTCCGTTGTGCAAGTTGATCTCCTCCAAATCAAACGTATCTCTACTATAGTTTCTGTTCAGCATGCGGGCGACGTAGTGGCACGCATAGTAGCAAAACGAAGGGCTAAAGTTGTACGTCGAACGAAGATATTTGGGAGCGTCGGTGAACTTGATGCCTCGTCCACTGCGTGGGAGGATTCCTAAATGCATATCAGCCAAAAAAAGACGCGTTGAATTGCGAGCTGGATAGCGCGACGATCGTCGCAAAGTGCAGACATACCATGGTTAGCCATTGCGTTCAGGGCAGGACAACAGCATCGACTGTCGCCTTCCTGCGGTGGCCTGTACTCTGGCCAATGTCCTGCGTATCCCGGATGACCCCGAGGTGTAACCTTTCCCACAGGACGGCTAGATCGAACGATGTTTCCTAACGTCAGAAAGACATCCCAAGTGAAGATGCTCGCATCGTAGAAGCCGTTGGAGATGGAACTGATAATCTTCATACTGCAGTGTGGATGATAGGGCGGGGCTTGGGGGCTAAGGGGGACAAATCGCACCAGACATGAACGCTCGAGGCCATTCTGATAAAGGCGGGGGGGTTGAACAAGTATGTCAACGGCGTAACCAAACGGTCTTACAAGTTCGAAGGAGTTAGCCATGGGTTACGCCAAGAAATGAATGAAATTGAACGAAGTTGGCTCACCGTCTCCGTGGTATTCAGTATCACCAGATATGGCGGTGTAATTGCAACCTGCAAGAACGGATGGTACAGCAATTCCTCTGTGACATTCTCCGTGGCTCGGAGAACTTGGTAGACTAAGCTGCATGAGGAAATTGAGTAGCTGTCTGCACTACGGGGGTCGAATGTCCCTACCAACGAACGCGTTTCTCCAACGGCATGCATGACATTGGGCGCGCATATGTCACCGTATCGGAGCGGGTACGACGCTAAATAGTAGTGTGGGTCTCGCCACCACATCTACGGTGAACACGACAGGTCTTGTTCGTCTGTATGACACTACATAGTTGATTGTTTCCTCTTCTCGTGGTGTCACGGAGGCAACGAGTATGTACGTACTCGGTTTGAAAGTGCCAAGATGGATCTGGAGATGACAGATGAAAGTGTTTAGATGTGGTGGATCAGGTACCGCCCATGAGCATCAACGGCGACACGATAACCACAGGAGCCAATTCGAGGCCAAGGAAATCCACGCGGCAGAAGCTAGGCTCGAGAACGCATAAACACGGAAAGGGGGGAGGATCTCTCTGAGATCCCTCGCGATGTTGTACCTGTGTTCCGTGCGTGGTCGAAAAGTTGGTCACAGATTCGGCGGAGAACGCTGTTACGCAGTATCTCGGATCTCCACGGTATACTTTGATTCGATAGGGCGGAGCATTTTCAGAATGCTCCGAACCAACGCCTCATTTTGAAATTTGCAACAGTGTTTCTCCTGGTGAATTTCCAGGAAGTTGGCAACGCGACGTCGTTCTCCATCAGAACTACCAGCTTGAGAGCCTATAGGGCTCCCGTAGTCAAGTTCGTTCGAGACAGGATAGTACGAAAAAACTCGATTTGGTAGTGCCACTTTTCATCATGTCCACCCACGAAAAACGCCTCGCCGCGCTCCAAACCGAAATCCAAGCCCTCGAAGCCGAAAACGTCGGCACCAAAGAATGGACCCTCCTCGGCGAAGCCTCTGCCCGCACCCGTCCACACGACGCCCTACTTGGCCACGACCTCGATTTTGACCGTGCGACCCGCACCGTCCCCATCGTCACCGACGCCGTCGTCGCCGCCCTCGAAGACCGCATAAAGGCCCGCATCAAGGAGGGCCGGTTCGACGACGTGGTGCGCGGTCGGGCCGCGGGGGATGCGGTGCCGTGGGTGTCCGCGCGGGCGGTGGAGGGGCTCCAGGACGCCCAGTCCGCACAGTCGTTGGCGCAGATCTACGAGGGGGCGTACGTCGCCGCGCAGTCTGGCGCGCCCGCGGCGGTAGACGACCGGGATGGTCGGCTGCGGCGGGAACACGACGAGATCGTCCGCGTGTGGGAGGGCATATGTGCAAAGCTGGACGCGTTGTGTAATGCGCACTACGTGCCTAAACCGGTACGTATCGGATCTCCTCTATCTTTGCTACGTACTTATGGTTGTGGCAGCCGAAAGCGAGCATCACGACCGTGTCGGACGTACCGGCTGCATCCCTGGAATCGGCGCTCCCGTCAAGCCGATCGCTCGCCAGTACGCTCGCGCCCGAGGAAGTCCTGGCGCCCACATCCTCCTCCGCCGTCCGCGCACGCAGCGAGCTGACCCCAGCCGAGAAACGCGCACGACGCACCAAAGAACGAAAAACGAAAAAGAGGATGCGGGACACGCTCGACAAGACCGTCGCCAAAACGACGTCGAACAAGGGCAGCGCGAAGCGGGAAAAGGAGGCGGCGCTCAAGAGCCTCGTCAAGTCTGGAAAAGGCGTCACGGTCGTCGGCAAGGGGGGCAAGACGCAAAAGATGGGTCGATTGGCGAAAAAAAACAAGTGATGTGCGGCGTTTTTCTGTGTGTCACACTTCGTCGATTTCTGTCTTGCTTGCTCAGACTCTTGTCAGTCAGGAAACCGCGGGCACGACTCGAACGCCATGTGGCGTGCTTCCATCGAGGTCGGAAAGAGGCATATCGCGGTTGTGGGAGGTTAACTGAAGCCTCGCACACCTTGTGAGCGCAACTTCGGGCCATTGCTCCAAGTATAGAGGGGAATGTTTTATGACCCAAATGTATTAGGAGACTTCAATATGCGATCGTCTCGACAACCACCTCCCTGAATACGATTCTCCGAAAGTGTCTTTGAGATGATTGGTGCTCGGTCGAGAAAATTAGTCTTTATTCCGACTGCGTATCATTGATGTATAATAAATGTTCTATAGCCCAGACATTTCATACGCACTTTTTATAAACTCCACCTACCCAACCGCTCCATGGGCGTCCTTTCAAAACCCGATCACCACCGCCCAGTCCTTGGTAATCCCCACTCCCGGATCCTTGACAACCACCACGCCCGCCCTCTCACCATCACCCGCCTCGTACGTCCACGCCAACGCCCGCGCGCCCACCGACACCGACGCCGGACGCGCGTCTACGCCCACCACCACCACCCGCTCGACCCTCACCTCCGCCACTTCCAACCCCCTCGAAAACGCGTTCGCAGGCCCCGCCGCCGCGAGGTCGTCGCTCCGAACGATAATCTCCCGCGTCTTCGTTCCGCGTGTTGTCGAGGCCTGCAAGGCCCGCCAGACGAACTCGCCCCGCTGGTACCCAAAGCCTTCGCCGTCGTCGAGGTAGAGTTCGCCCTTGGCGCTGCCGTCGACGTCCAATGCGACGCGGAGCGTGAAGGGGTCGTGTTTCATCAGAGGGGAGGAACGGCGGGGACGTTCGCGGGTGGCAAGAATGGACCCACCACGGATGAGCAGAGGGATTTGGTGGAGCGCCGCGGGGACGGTGACCGTCCGGCCCGTGGTTTCAGAGGGATAGGCAGTGTGAGAGAAATAGTCGTAGTAGACCTGTGCATCGGAGAGATAAACAGAGGCAGACGTTTCCCCTCGCGTGGTCACCGGTTTACACAAGAGACCAGAGGAACCGAGGTAGAACTGGTCATCGATGCCAAAACCTTGTTCGTCCTCAGGGAACATCACGTATTGAGGGCTGCAATTTTGCGTCAGCAACAAATCCATCAGCGACGGGAACACCTACCGCAGGATGGGTATCCCCGTCAAACTGCTCTCCCTGAATGCATTGTACCAAATTGGCAACATCGCATACCTCAACCTCAGCATATCTTTGACCATACCCTTGTAAGGCTCATCCAACAGATATGGTTCGCGACGCTTTGTGTCGATGTGTGCATGGGCTCGGAAGAAGGGCGAGAACACGCCGACGCCGTACCACCTAACAAGCATCTCGGGATCGGGGTTACCGAAGAAGCCGCCAACATCAGCTGGATATGGGTCAGAAACTCCATCCATAGGAAGAAACGGGACAACTCACATCCTGCAAATACCATTCCGGCGAGCCCGTTGGTAAGAACCATCTTCACTCCTACTGCCATGTGTTCCCATGTACCCAGATTGTCACCAGTCCATATCGCCGCAAAGCGTTGGGTACCAGCATAGTAGGAACGGGTAAGCACGAAGGGACGTTTGGGAGGGTCAGAGCGGTGATAGAGAGCGTTGTAAGTTTGGTTGGCCTGATGGAAGGAGTGACAAGAGCAGTGAGCAAAACCCAGCGGATCAAGGGACATACGTACAAAAAGCATGCCATTGATGTTATGCACATCTCGGTGCTCCCATCCACCATAATGTATGTTATCCCTCGGCATCGAGATCTCGGGGCCGTTGAATACGGATGGCTACATGAAGGATCAGTCACATGGTGCCTTCGACTCCAAGAGGGGTAGCGACGAACTTCGTTCATATCGTTCCAGATAGCGACGCTCTCAGAGCTCTGCGTCCAACTCCAAGAGCCATCGATGGACTGGGTCTTGAACAACTTGACCCACATACCCCAACTCTTGGGGTTGAAAAAATCGATCCACGAGGAAGATCCAGGCCAGCACCATCTATCAGGTGTGGTGTTGGTGTAGCGACGGGAATGTGGGGAAAGCGACATACCCTTCGTATTCACCCTCTCCCGACTTGGGCTTGACAAGCACGCCGAGATCAGATGCAATTTGGTAAACAGGGTAGTCGGAGTCGCGTTTGAAATGGGGATCGACGATGACGACCATCTATGCGCACCGTCGGAACCCATCCATGTAACTCGATACAGAAAGACGCACCTTGCGTCCATTGGCTTCTACGTCCGCAATCATCTCCACTGGGTCGGGGAATGTTTTTTCGTCCCACATAAAGTACTTGTGTCCTTCGGAATACTCGATATCGAGCCAAAGGACGTCGACGGGGATGTCCTCTTCATCAAACCTCTTCTGTACCGCTCTGACGTCTTCACCGCTGACATAATTCCAGCGACATTGGTGATAGGCGAGGGAGTACAACGGGGGAAGCATGGGAGAGCCAGTAAGGCGGGCGTATTGGGAGAAGACCGAGGCAGGGTCAGGACCTGGGAGAATGAAGACGTCAAGAATGCCAGATTCAGAGATCCAGTGAGTCTCGGTGCCGTCGTTTTTCTTTTCGACATCGATCCAGGTGTCGCTGGCAATGGCATTGAACACTGCGACGGTACCCTTTTTACCATGGGCATGCATCAAGGGAACAGCGCCATAGAGAGCTACGGAAGAATCTGCGAGATACTCGAACACGTCAGAGTTGTAGAGTCTATAGGGGTCTGAGTAGGGTGCGTCGGGACCGGTGGTGGAAGGGAGGGACATATTTGTAGCGTGTTCGGGGATGCCGTAGACATGGGGGTGGTTGGGGAAGGTGATGTCGAGGGAGAGGGATTCAGGGCCTGTGAAATCGACGAGATGAGCTCACGATGTGACACGTGCGACGCGGTGTGTTACCCTTGGGCTTTGAATCCGTCCAAGTCGACCAAGTCTCCTCCCACCAAGCGTCTTGTTGCTCGCCCTCGAACCAGGCAGCCTCATTGACGTGGAATGGAACCTGTTCGGCTTCTGCGTCTTCAATCTGCGGAGGCTCCTGCTTGGTTCTGAAATGTTCCATGTGGAGCAGGCCGCGACCGTTGAGGACGACTTGCTCCTCGCCGTTCTTGTAAAAGGTGACCTTGAGAGGGTTGTACCGCACGACGACCTCGAAGGTGGTGCCTTGCCCGCCATATCGCGTGCGCGTCTCGTCTTTTCCGACGAGCCATCTGACGTGACTCGATGTGCTCAAAGGAGGGTCGCGCACGAGAGCCCAAGAGGCTGCTTCGTTGTAGTGTCTCGAGGCGACTTCGTCCATCTGGACACGTATGACGCCATCTTCGTGCGCCCTGACCTGGAGGGAGAACTGGACGTGGGGGTATAGGGTAGACTTTACGATGGCAGTGAAAAAGGCGTCGGTGGGGTCGCGAAGGATGGAGGAGGGGACTATGTAGTACGGGGACTGCCAGGACTCGGCAGCGAGTGCGCGTGCAGAGAGTGCACGACCGCGGCGACAAAAGCCAGACTGGTCGCACGTTTTGAACGAATCGCGCTTGAATGCGAGGGTCGACGTCGACGCGAGCAGCGCGACGAGCACCGACAGAGTCCGCATCGCTGTCGACAATGAAACCGTGCTCCACCATACACACATGCCATGACATAATACATTCCCACGGATAGCTACGCCTCGAATGCAATCGCCCGGATGGGTGCGCCGTCACACCCCCCAATCTTAATCGGCAACAAGCTCACGATCGGCCTCTCCATCCCAATAACCTCCTCGACCCCCCTCAGATTCTCCGCAATCAACCCCCCCGCGCCGAGAATAACCTCGTGCGCGCTGACCCCCTCCGCCTCCTCCTCGCCGTCGAGCTTCATCTCGTCCGGCCCGAGCGTGTCCACGCCGATCACCCGCACCCCCCGCTCTACCAACCTCCGAGCCGCGTCCGGATCGAGGAACGGGTGCTCGCGGTACGTGTCCGTGCCCCAGTAGCGCGACCACCCCGTGCAGAGGAGCACGATCACCCCCTCCCCCAGCTTGTCCTCGCACCCCTTCACGTCCTCCCACGTGATCCTCTCCCGTGCGCCCTTGCCCCGCACGTCCACCACCACCGCGCGTCCAAACAGCCGCTGCAGGTCCACCTCGTCGATCGCCAGTCCGTCGGCAATGAAATGCGACGGTGCATCAATGTGCGTGCCCGTGTGCGATCCGAACGAGAGTACGGTCACGCTCCTTTTCGTCTGCAATTTGAATGAGGAAAAGGCAGGATGTCCCGGCCAAATAGTCATCCCGGTCGGGCCGAGCGTATGAGAGAGGTCGATGATACGGAGCGCCATGGCTTGTAACTTGGCTCCTGGTCCATTTTATGATGTGCGATTTAAATTAAACACGTGCTCAGAGACTCCATTCTCTCGGGGCAACTACCCCAACTCATTCCTGTACGACTGAGCCTGCCCGAAACCAATTCTGACAGGACATGTGCCTTGTTTCCCAACGGACGTCGAAACCGAGTTCCAGAAGAATGATACTTTACCGAGCCCTAGCATGTAACCTGGTCAATCGTCATTGTACTCGTAGAATCCCTTTCCACTCTTCCTTCCCAACCACCGTGCATCCACCATGCGTTCGAGCAACACCGACGGCCGGTATTTCGAGTCTGACGTGCCCGTGTAGAGCGTCTGTTGTATCGACAGACACGTGTCGAGACCGATGCTAAGGGGCTTCGTTAGCGAAAAGCTTCTTACCATCGCCGACACTCACAAGTCAGCTGAAAACACGACATGATCAACCATCCACAGGCGAGACAACGACGAGCACTTACCAAGCTGGAGGGGACCCATCGGATGGGCCATCCCTAACCTAAACGTCTTGTCAATGTCATCTCGCGTCGCAACACCCTATGACGTGGGAACGCATCAGCCTTGGCCCGACGCCATTCGCAGCGACCAACCTTTTCCAGACACATGATCGCCTCGTTTATAAAAGGCATCAACAGCGCATTCGAGACGAAACCAGGCACGTCTTGCGACGTCGTGACCTCTAACCCAACGGTCAGTTCGTGTACACCAAGACCGATCGCGTCACTGTACCTTTACCACACGCCTCCGCAAACGCACGCGACCGGTCGAGCGTATCTTGAGACGTTTGCACCGCCGATATAAGTTCGACGAGTTTCTGTTAAAGTCTCGCGTCCCTCTCCCTAAACTGACGACAACAAGACGCACCATCACCGGCACCGGATTAAAGAAATGCAACCCTAAAACAGACCCTTGCGTCAGCACCCCACCCCACACCCAACCACCAACGCACCCACAACCCGACCCGCAGCCCGCCGCCCCGCCTCGGACGTCGCAGACACCCCCTCGGGCACGACCGCCGCCGCGATCTTGGTAATACTGATCGACGACGTGTTCGTCGCCAAAATCGCCCCCTCGTTCAACGTCGCCCGCAGGCCCCGGAACACCCGCTGCTTCAGCTCGGCTTGCTCCGAGACCGCCTCGACCACCATGTCCACGTCGCGCAGCGCCGCGAGCGTGTCGACGACCTGGATGCGGTCTTTGGCTTCGGCCGCCTCGGCGGGCGTGAGACGCCCTTTGGAGACGTCCTTTGCGAGGAGGGTGGAGACGAAGGAGAGCGAGTGGGAGAGCTGGGTGGGGGAGGTGTCGTGGAGGAGCACGGGGACTTTGGCGCGGACAGCGGAGACGAGGGCGATGCCGGTGCCCATCTGGCCCGCGCCGAGGACGCCCAGTTGTCTGATGCCATGCGCGATGGACATGGTCGTTCAAGAGAGCGTATGTTCCGAATCACGTGTAATGACTTCGTACATACAAATCAAGCGCTAGACCAGCCAACTTTGATCATGCAAGCCCTACAGAGTATATTATGCCAGAAAACGAGCGCCAAAAAATCATGTACCAAAAAGCAACGCGTTCACAAAACGAACTTTATCGCACACAAACACGTGCATGGATCGAAAACAACAAACGAGAGAGAGAGCAGGCAAAACGAAATTTCGATGACCCAGAAGGAACGGAGCACTGTGCGAGAGAGAAAGAAAAAGACGGTCGTGGGGTAGGCTGGATCGATACACAGTAATGAGGCAATAAGTGGATGTGAATAGTTATGTACGTGTATTGGGAGACGTGTGGTAGAAGTAGAGGTGATTGCGGCAGGGATTGGAATGCGGGTGGATGAGTGAGGACAGGTCTATGTTGGAACAGTGGTTGCGTAGCGTGGCGAAGCCAAGTGAATAGATGCGAGCATGTGTGCTGGTGAAATAGTGTGCTGGTCCGTTGGCGAGATGCAGTGGTGAAACGAGGAAGTGAGGGAGGCGCATATACGCGCCAGAAATCATCGCACTGGGGCGTTGGATTACCGTATCAGCTTTCCCCAATCCAACACTCCTCCTCCCTTCTCTCCTCCACCGTCCCGTCGCGGAAAGGCATTCCAAAATCTGAGCGTCTCATCTCCAGCGCCAGTCACAATCGTCTCCCCATCCGGACTCATCGCGAGATAAAGCACCCGATGCGTGTGTCCAGTCAGTGAAGCGACTTGCGAAAGCGAAGGATATCGCCATATACATATTTGATTCTGAGCCGTCGTGCTCGAGAAGCCGTGGGTGCTGACGAGCTCATGTGAGGTATGCGACCAGATAAGATTGCAGACCTGCACCAAAGCCTCAATCGCGACACGTGCGAGCGAAACATTCGACATACCTGGCTCCCAGTGTCCAGCTCGTTCAACATCGTGCCAGTGAACGTATTCCAAAATCGAATGTGCTTGTCCTGTGTTCCACCACCCGTCGCCAATACTCCGGCGACGTGAGGATCCCAAGCGAGTGCTTTGACCGCTGCAGTGTGATCGTGGAACTTCCACAGGGGAACGTCATCGCTGTCGCCACCACTGTTTGACCTTGCACGATGTGAAGTGCCGATGCCACCTCCAGGTCCAGACCCAGAAGAATGAATAGAAGACGCGACGGACGAGGCACGACGAGATCCGCGAAGGTCCCATATACACACTTTATTGTCGTTGCCTCCGCTAGCGAGAGCCGAGCCCATCCCAGAGCCTCCGGGGCCTTGGGCGGGCGCACCTCCCGTACTTGGAGCTCCAATCCCTCCTTCAACCCCCGCGACTGTACCGATACCAGTCCCGCGCGGATTTCCAAAGCCCATCCCCAGTTCTCCACTCCATCGTAACCCACAGACTTCCTGCCGATGTCCTGCACACTTCCTAAACGGTCTCCCTCCGGCGCCTTCGCGGACGTCGCGGTGATGGACCATGCGATCTCTGCTACCGCTGCTTAATATATGCCCGTTCCAAGATAGAGCACCGATGCGTTGACTATGCGCAGGGGCATACGTGCGGATGACAGAGAGTGTGGGAGCGTCGTAGATGTGCAGATGGCCGGCGAGCGTACCCACCGCAAGTGTTGTGCCCTATGTGGCCCTTATCAGCATACACGCGGGCAAGTCGAGCGGGAACGCGATCCAAACCTTTTGTACCCATGCAACCGAACTGATGGTATCACCAGTTGCACTCAAGTCGCACAACTTGGAGACAGCGGCATTATGAGCGGTCCAAAGGTAGACACAGCTACCCAGACCGACGCCGAGAACGTTCGTTCTCGACCAATCGACGAGATTGAGATAAAAGTCGTCTGCAAGATCCGGGGCATCGAGGACCCTGTAAGGTGTCTTGCAGACGCTGCGAAGCTGGCGACGCGGCGACTCGAGGAGTTGCCGCGATTCTGCGCGCACGGGGGACATGGAATATGCTTCGTCCGTGGGTGTGTCGAGACGGCGTCCACTGGTGGGCGTTGGAGAGGGGGAAGTGTAATTGAATATGCGCCGGCGCGTCGGAGTGGTGGGTGCGATGGATGAGGATGAATGGGTGGGGCGTGTTGGTGATACGGGACGACGAGGCGAGGGAGGGGTCACTTCGCTGTGAAGAATGGAGTTGAATATGGCGTTGGCTTGTTCTGGTGGCGAAGGATCGGGATCGGGTTAGTGCGAGTCAGGGAGAAGCAGGACGAACGCACCCTTTATGGCATCTGATTCGATGGGTATCGTGCGATGCCTCGAAGGGGTGGAAGGCCCACTGTCGTCCCTGAGATGATAGGATGTTCGCATATCGCCAGTGTCCCTGCTGGGTACGAATCGATCGCCGTACCCGTGTGCACGAGACGGGTGCTCGGGTGATTCTGGGCCGGGTGTGTCGCTCGCGGTGAGTTGTGAGTAGTTGAGAGACGGGATCGAGACGGGGGCGAGGGCGGGTGGAGTGAGGGCAAAGGCGGGGCCCACGCGCTGTCTGTTTCTGCGCGGAGTGTCGTCGTCGGTGTCTTGGTGAGCGGCGCGCAGGCGTTTGCCAAAGGGCGAGTTTTTGAGACCGGACATGGTGGCGGACGAGGAGGGGCGGGTGAGTGCGCGTGAATGGGTGCGAGACACGAGTGGGTGAGCGGCGACGAGAGCGACTTGACCGACCCGGGCAGGGGCAAAGCGAACGGTCGTGAACCAACGACACGAACGCGTCGATTACCTAACACACCTTTTTTTCAACCAGCGACAACCCCAAAAAAACAACAAAAAGTCACAGAAAAGGGAGCGAGCGCGCAGAAAACGAACGCACGTTGGAGCAGACCCCTCTTGTATCATCCTGCCCAGTTGCTAATCAGGCCAGTCGGGCCAGGTCGTGTACTCGCAGTCCCGTGCATTCAAGCGGAGACTCAAATAAACTCCGGTCCAGCCACCGTCGTCGTCGTCGTGGACAGCGACCACCTGTAAGGTTGGGAGCGCGAGAACAAGTCCAACGCCCCTCCGAGACGCGTCTCTTCCCCAGATGATCCGGCATACTCGTGCACTCTGAATGTTGCGCGCGAGCGTGAGCGTGAGCCGACCATTGGCACGTAGTCTTGACAGAGTTCGTATTCTTCGACTAGGGTAGCCAGTGTCGTTTTTGTATCCGTTTGCGAGAGCACGGTAATGGACAGTGTGATAGAGGCAAGGCTACAACCTACGCGTCTGTTCCCACTGGTGACTGGTGGCTGATTGGCTCACAGCGAAATTATGCCGATGCCGATAGATCTGTCATCCTGTCTCAGACTCTCCTCACAACCATCGATTAACATAAGCGCCTATCTGCGGTCTATCTAGAGCTAGGGAACGACAAAGCCCAGCATCCTGCGACAGTGCAAGAGGAGTCGTGCCTAGGAACTGTTACACTTGCTTGGTCAAACCATGACGCCCGCGTCTGTCAGCTCTTCCAACTTCTTCGCATCCATACCCGGTATCCTAGGTTCAAAACGACAAGGGAACGGGAGCGGATACCTGCCAATCAACGTCGTCCACAGTCACCGACAACCAAGTCACAGCAGCACGTACGTCGTCATTCCAGACGCCCACTTGGGCTCGTATGGCACCTCGTTGCCGTGTTCGTCTTTCGGAAACGACACTTTCCACAGCGCGAGCATCGTCGTGACCGCATACCACATCGAGATCTCCGCAAAGTGTCTCCCTACGCAGCTTCGCCGGCCAAACCCGAACGCGATGTGCTGGACATTGTCCGACGTGAGCGTACCGTCGGGGTGAAGGAATCGCTCCGGGATGAACTCGAAAGGTTTTCCATATTTAGACTCGTCGTGCGCCATGGACCTGCGCAACGAAAGACAGATCAATGTCAAGGACTCACGGACAAGCGCCCAATAGGCAAACCAGAGATTCGTCATGACCGTCGCCCCTGCACACTATCTGTCAACGCAACCCCGGAGCGAACAAAATGCGACGTGCCTTTTGGGATATAATATCCATCATATACGTCCTCGTTCACCGCCGCATGGGGAATGGCTGCACACAGCTTAGTCCGTTTGCCAAGCATCAACTCACAACTCACAGAGTGGCACCGGGGGATTCCATCTCAACGTTTCACGGATAATAGCGTCAATATAGGGTAGGGATGGTCTATCGTCAAACGTCGGGAGCCTCTCTTTGCCGACTATTGCGTCTATCTGGGCATATGCCTCATCCTGGATGGCCGGGTGGAGAACCATCGCAAGGAGGAACGTCATGAGGGCAGCGCTCGACTACATGTGGATAAGATGACAGGTCAAGTCGGACGTTCGAGGTAGCACGCACCGTTTCCGATGCCGCTGTAATTGTTTAGGTGAGCTATGGTGACGGATGCATCACAAATGACTCATACCTGCAAAACCGGTGGCTGCAGCATCCTTAAGAGCTTGCATCCTCGCACTATCAGCGCCCATCTTGCCTTCCTCCCGGACGCCATCGAACACCATAGAGGGGGAGGTACTTCCCTCGTTCTGGTCTGGGGGTCAGAAAGAACCCGTCTTGTATGGAAATTCACCAACCTGTCTTCGTAACGCGTGTTCAAAAGGAATTTCTATCCAATCTCTGGCCCATTCTCTGGATATCGCTGCATTCCTCTTGATGCTCATACCTGGAAACCACGATGGGATGCTTAAAACTTGCCGATCATCAGCTTCTGCTTAGAGAGAGATACATTCAAATGCCCGCGCTTACTTATCGGGAATGCACCCAGAATTCCTGCCGCTTCCGGTGTATTCGCTACCGCTATCAGTTTACACACCCTCCCGACAATGTCGACCATATGGTCATCTGGGGATACCGGATCATAATCGTAGACCGCATTGATTATGACCGACGTCGTGAACCTATCAGATCGGTGTAGCATCAGGAGCTGGTACCATGGCTACCATATTCGTTATAACCCACTCGTGGATATGCTCAAAAACATGATCCGGTGACGTTAGTAATCGATGGGCGAGTAGACGGGCCCTGCGTTGCTGCATCGGGACGAATCTCGATGCCGACTCAGCCTTGAAAGTCTGGTGGAAAAATCGACGCTGGAGGCGCCATCTATCGCCGTAGGGCATTAGGACGGTGTTGAAGTCTATTCCGAATCTGGGAGGTGTGATTAAAACTCGTCGTGTCCAGCAGACGACGGCTTACAATGTATTGGTGACGAGGTGAGGTCTATCAGCATAGTTGCTCGAACGGTCCTCTAAGAGCGCTTTGGCTATTTTTTCAGAGTTGATGATGATGACATCCTGGTCGAAAAAGCGAGAATACACGAGGTCGCCTTGGAACAACCCCCCGTTTCAGGGATTATCCATCGGAGAGGGGTCCGTGAAAAACACACCGTACACTTTTGACCACTCGGCATAGGTCAACCACGGCGCACTGGCATTGACACCGTATATGTTCCCTATGATAGGGAGCGGTGGTGGGCCTGGGGGTAACGGATAAGGGGGACATGACCGAGTTTGGTTGAGACGTCGGCGGACAGCATCGCCAGCGATGACGCAAGCAAATGCTGCAGTGCACAACGTTGCAGTGAGGCCGGGTGACATGACCAATACCAAAGAGCGCAAGGAAAAGATCGTCTGGAGGAAGACATATTATATACCCCCCGAGTGCCTTCCCAGGCATGATGTTGCCGTACTCTCATGGTACCAATTTGGTAGATTCATCACCGACTCTGGATCGGGCTCAAGTTCAGAGTCGTACACAAGGCTCCTAGAATGGACTGCTCGTCAGAAAATTGATTTTAAGATGGAGGGACACAGCCTAATTTCCTCGTTTGCTTGCTTACTTTTGCAGATGTGCCCCTGCCGACACAGCGCGGAACTACGGGTGTAACTCAGCAATGGAGGCGCCACATGATGTAGGCCTGAGCGCTCAACCCGCAGATAGCCGACTGGATTCCAGGGAAGACTGTCGCTGTGGTTAGTCCAAGATATGACAATTGAACCCGCAAAGAGTGTGAGAACGAGGGCATGTATACCCGAAACTTGTTTCATGCGCTCGCAAGGTCCGAGTGCATCACAAACATTGCAAAATTGTGAGATTACATTAGATCGGAATATTTTCTAATATCGCGTGCTATGAACCAGTTTGACATATCATATATCAGGCACCCTTATCCTGGAATCTCAATAAACGCCTTTTCCGAACCGGAAGCAGGCTATTCGAACAAGCACTGTCATTCTGATATCTCCAGATAATGAATTAGATGGGGATCTGACTAGAGAATGGCATATACAGTCCGAAACTTTATTGTCTTTCTGATATTACAATCTATTATACGCAGATGGATAACAAGACAGTATATTGCGGAAACGAGCATGGCTGACGAGCGCAGGAGTGAATGTACATACCTGCGAGGTGGGCGAGTGGTCA